>JAIPRL010002494.1:0-58606 GCA_025469235.1 Pemphigus obesinymphae
CTTTATTGTCCTGTGTCTTGTCGTGATTCCCTTTTTTTTGTTTGCCATTTTAATACAGTCCACTATACCAGCCACCAGCCCTCAAAACTCGCACCGGCGATATATCCCCCCGACTCACGTCGCATCATGGACTACGTCGTGCAACACTCATTTTTATCTAGATAAAAAAAAAGATAATTTTTAAATTTCAAAAAAATGTTTACTAATATTTTTAAGATGTTAAAAATTATGTGTATAATATTAATAGTACATAGGCACATAAAATTTAGAGAATTATCAAGATTTATATAGGTAGATATTTTTCAAACATTTTTAAACTATCAATATATCATCTTTTAAAACTACATAATCACTACATAATCTTATGAAATAATTAGTATATAGATAAGATAGTATATTATAATATAAAATAAAACTTAATATACTACTTTATATAAAATTTTTTTACAATTTTTAAAATTTTTATTCAGTTTACCAAATTTTAACATTTACTTATTTAAACATACGCAAAATAAAAAAGCATAATATCTACACGGTAATGAAAAAACATACTTATTTAAATTCAAACATCGACAAAAAACAATATTTCCAAAGTTTTGTCATTAAGCTTATTTCTCTTTGGGATTAAAATATGTGAACTATCGCTAACTCAACTGGGGTACACGGTGGAAGAGATATGATATACATAAAAAAACTTTTTTAACAATTGGTAATACAACCAAATATGTAATTTTTTTTTTTTTGTGTCAAGATATAAAAGTGCTTGTATACTAGCCAAATTTGCATTTTTAATACTGTTGTTTATTTTATTACTTGATCGTTGATTTGAAGTACGTTTTTTAGTAAAAACTTTTGAGAACTGTTTCCAATAAAAATTTGAAAAAAATCATAGCCTTTTTCTGATCGTCAGAATCATTATCATCAAAATTATTTTTATTGAAGTTCAATATATTACATTCAGTTATAAATAACTGTTTATACATAGCTACAAACCTAACTGAGTTTAAATTTTGGGAGACTGATTGCTTACAAAATAAACGATTTACTTTTAGGAAGCTCTAAATTAAAAATATAATTAAATTGTTTTTCAAGGTTAGTTAAAATTGAAAAAGTTAATGGTTTATTGGTTTACAATACAATAAATGAGTTGATTTAGTTAAAATCTCAAAGCAATGATGGTTGGTGCAACATTTCAATTTTCATGTTTATATTAACGAAAATATACCTACTGTGTAGTTATGTATACTTTGTTCAGTGAGAAACTAGGAGTGCGTAGGAACCAATATTCGTTTTACCCTACCGCAACATCACCTATCGGCTACGTGCCGCCCATAATATCTGTGTCGGCCACACCGAACGACCGGTTATACACCGTTATGTTATTTTGTAGTGATTACGACGTGTTTAATATTATGATAACTGATAACCGATAATTTGCGCGCCAAGCGTGTGTCATTGTATATGCTCTGTATAGTATGTCATTTTGTCGCGGAGAGGGGATAGCCGCCCAAAGATAACGGAGCTATTTCTCAGTCACATGCGCGAAACACACACTCCTACTCTCTCCGTGAACAGAGTATAGGTATATTTTATACAATTAGCTTGAAAAACTCGTTTCAGTCACGTTATTGATGATAAACAAATATATAATGATTATATATTGTAGACACAAGCTTACGCACTACACATTACACTGCAACACACATTTTTTTTTTGCATATATTTATTTATACATTTTGAGTAAAAGAGTAGAGGTATATTTTCGCTAAAAAAGCAATAATTTGTATATTACTTATAAATTTATCCAAAAAATTATCTAGATAAATTTACTTAGATAAGTGAAATTTTTATCTAAGATAATTATTTAGATAAATAATTATCTAGATAATTGGTGCTGTATGTATTAAGTACGATATTAGTATATCCCTATATATATACCTACTTCTTTTCCAAATTTTAAACTTTTAAAATTTCACTTTTTAATTTACTTTTAAATTTCATTGATGAACATTTCAGTGTTGAAGAAATTTGTTTTTACTAAAAAATTGCAGAAAAAAAAATAACATACGCAATTTGCAAGTCTACAACCGTATGTCGTTGCCGTTGTTGTGTAACATGTGCGATAAGAAATCATGAAGGTACCATGTGTTTTGATCAGGGCTTCAAACCAAAATGAATTTTTTCAGTTTATGGTTTTCGTTCTTCTATTTATCTTATTGGTTAAAGAAACCGGTTAATATTGTTCTTAGGTATTATAGTTTTTCAAAATTGGGTTTTAAATGACTAAAACCGGTTAATTTTGTTCTTAAAAAAAATGTTATTACAAAATTTTTTTGTAATTTTTCTTTACAAAATTGACTTATTAAACAAGTCAACAATAAAGAATCGAGGTATATGAATAAAAATACTCATATTAAAGTTTTGATCACTAGTATGCACATTGTACATATTATATTGAAAAAAAAAAACAAAATTAAATATTTGATAAGAATACATTAATTTTTATAAAATTAAAACAATAATTATTGATTTTTGTATTTGTGGTGATGACCATAATGTCACCTGAAACTCTTTCATCCATGCTACTTCTTAAATCGATTAACATATATTTAATTTCAGAAAATTATCTTTCAACACTAATATTATATATATTTAAAATTATATAAAAGTTAATATCATGTATTATACTAAATAATAATAGATATAATAAACTCAAAATCACAAAAAAATAATACACTTTTTCTGTGTATACGTATTTCAACAACTATGTGGCCATTTTCAGCATGAATTAATTGCTAGTAGTTGAGTAGTTGAGTACTTAAATAGTTGAGGTATTGGTATACAGTAAAAGTTTATTATTTTTGTGATTGTAGGTCTATTATATTTAGTACAAACAAACAGAAGTGCTGAAGTATAATTTAAAATTTTTATATAATATATAATATACCTATATTAGAATAGTAATTAGGTATAATATTATATAGGTACCTTATATTACAATAATAATAATAATAATAATATATACATATAAATTATAATATCCAGTTATACACTAAGTAAACAATGATTAATTTTTAATATTTTAATACTAATTATTACAAATTACAATAAGTTTTTACCCGGGTAGAGTGTACAGTAATTGGCACTGTTAGTTTTATATGCTTTTAATAAATAAGTACCAATAACTATGCATTTTTGCTTTCTTTTTTTAATCACATTAAAATGTTTTGATAAAAAGTAGATTTATTATGGTTAGTGATATTGAATAGTGAAAATAATATAATTTAGTAATATATATCAATTAAAGATATGATATTACTATGATTCCATAGTTGAAAGACTATGAAAGAATAGTTAATAAATATAAATCACAATTTAAATGTATTATGAAACATTTAAATGGGTGGTAAATTAAATTAATTTGAAATTAAACCTTAATTGAGTAGAAAAGACTGCTAGTACTGTTATTGCTAATTTATATAGTTCAGGCCTAGATCATTTTTGAGAGATCCACCATTATAAAATGTCTGTCTTGTGATATACACGTGGAATTAAACCAAATTACTTAATTAAAATGAATTTTTGTACCTCTCCAGTGTTAGTATGTTTACATAATATGAAACTTGGAATTTGTGATTTTATTTTGATTAATTCTTCCAAATCATCGTCAATATCACTGTCATCATTATAGACAATCGATTTTATAATACATTATCCTGGATACAATTACTATTTTCCAAAAATTTTTGAGCTTTCTATACCTTGCATAAGTGTATTTAACACCATTAAGGCTTTTATTTTACAATCAGCACTAAGAAGGCATTGGTATCGTGCACGAAGGTATATAGCTGAAATAAAAAAATTTTCATTTTGTATTAAAATTAAATTAATTCAATAAATTAAAAAAATCTATTTAAATTGTATTATATATCACAATTATCTAATACAAAATATTCATTTGTAGTAGTTTAGTTTCACGAATTTTTATGGCCACACATAAAACATTTGTTATACTATAATTAATTTTGTTTGTGTCCGCATAACACTGTATCCATGACAAAATAAAGAAATATGACTGCAACAATTTCATTTTGATGATTTTCTGCGCAAATATGGCGTATGACATGCTTTACTTCTCATTGGTCAAAAAATGATCACAAGATAATTCATACAATCTGAATTTGTATTAGAATATTAGAATCTATATTAGATTAAATAACATCAACAAGAAAATTATGGATACATATAATAAAAAAAATAATACATACAAAAAAGTTAAATGAAAAAAATCAAAATGTATAAACTTATATTTTATTTATTTATGTTACATTTTTGTACGTAATATTATGTTTATTAATACTTACTCTATTCTGTAATAAGTATACGGTTAATTGATAATAAATGTACTGATAAGGAGCTAGATGGCAGCCATTTTATGCGTATCAAAAAATTTATGACATACCTTTTTATTTTGTCATGACTGCATTCAAATGCCATAGAAATCTCCCAAAGTGAATTTATGCACTTGTAGCTACAACCGCCGAAAAATGTTCGACAGGAGACTCTGAAAATTAAAGAATGGATATTTTGTCTTAAGTAAATTAATCTCCTCTCATAACTTGTTATATTCTGTCGTACGGTTGGCTATAAGTGGGGAAACTTAAAATCATATTTTGAACAGGTAGAAAAAAAAATAACGGCTGTATGTCTTATATGAGTTATACGAGGTACACATAATGGTGTACTTGGTTAAGTAGAATTCACAACATTTCTTCTATCAATTTTTTTAAAACTCCATATTTTTAATTTGCAACGTTTTGCTTCTTTTCGCAAAATATCATTGTGAAGTATATCACTTTCTTATATTTAGTTAGTGTAGAAAACCTAGATAGAATAGAAAAATAAAATTTAAAAGTTATAACGTTTGGTTTTTAGGTCATATGTATCCATATTGTGTAACATCTATGTTTTATCCTTTGTATACGTTATTGTTTATATTTGTTTTTTATAGTAAATGCATGGTGTAAATGGACTGTAATATACAATTTATGTTAAAAGGACGCTACCTACACGTTTGTTGTCTCTGTTTTACATACGCATAACAAAAAAAATCCATGTACTGCATTCTTACTACAGTTTATTTATAATTAATATTAGAGTAAATTTACCTATTATCAAATTTTTAGAGAAGAACATAAACTATACCGTAGCTTGGAATCTATTTTTAAAACTAGTTATATGTATTTAAAAAAATAAGTTATTTAACTACTTATAACTTGTTTAAAAATAAATACCACGTTACGGCATAGTTTATGTTCTCCTCTACAAATTTGATAATAGATAAACATACTCTAATATTAGTTATAAATAAACTGTAGTAAGAACGCGGTACGTAGATTTGCTATGTTTTGCGTATATAAGACAGAAACAACAAACGTGTGTATAGTGTCCTATTAAACAAGCACCAGAAATAATAGTTAATAATTTCGTTAACGTTTTACACAGAAATGATGCTAAGGATCGGTTAAATATGTATTCAAAAACCAGTAAATTGTTAATCGATGAACAAGGAAAAAATTTAGAACTGTACAACCAACAGTTACATGACAACTATAAAACGAGTCAATTTATATCGGATAAACGTAAGTGTTGTATTTTGTATAATAATATATAATATTACTTCATATTATAACTTTACATTAAATAAATCTAAATCATATACTAAAATATGAAAGTAACCTGGGTGAGTAACCAAATTCAAAAGTCTACAAAAAAAAAATAGTTAAAATGGTTTTTAGGTTTCTAACCATAAGTTTAGACTTTTTATATATTTTACTGAATATTATAAACAATCAGATTTGGTTATAATTATTTATAACCGATCAAATGGAATGGTTATTATATTTGGTTATAGATAAAACAAAATAATAAAACCAGGTTAATCGCGAAAATATGCCTGTATGAGTTACGAACCAGATAAAAGTTATTTATTGGATAGACCAATCGAGGCCTAAAACCAATATTTTAAAAAAAGGTTATTTATTGCGCCTGCTATTGTTGTAAGGGTAGGCAACTGTATCATTACGTCACGTCGTTAATGGGTCAGATAGACAAAATTAATTACATGAAATATCTACGATGTCTAAACGCCTCGTCACGCATAATTGGTGGCAACATGACAGACACGACGACGACGAAGAAAGGGAAAACAAACTTAATACTACGGGAAAATGAAATTGAGTTTATTGTAATAGAATACACTTAATATTAAATATTCAATTCACACTTACTGAATAAACATATAATTATGGTAGATGTTAATTTTCCGGTGAGTAAAGTGATTGATCGGGGTTATGGACCTGAACTAGCTGCATTGCTTCTCACACACCTGATGCTAGCAGACTACGCGTATGGCTGGTATCAATCCCGTTCACGAGCGAAAGACCAATGAAAGTAAATACAGGACAATGAATGAAAATTTAAGTTGTTTCTGGTAACGGGTTTTATGAAAAGTTTGGAAATATAATTCACAATAAACATAAATCAAATAATACGTGCCTCAATGGCGAATAATACTTTATTTTCACAATATTTACAACGAATTATATTTTAATATGACCAATTTAATATTGGGACACAAAAAGATTATAAAAATGGTTTATCATATCAATAATAAATGTCAGAATCTCGAATAATAAAAATAACACGATTTATTATGAATTGGAACAGCAAGAACAACCAGGAGTTGGCCACGTAATCACAGAAAAATACAACATGTATATATATATATAAAGACAATACAAGGTAGTTAAACGAACAATAATAATCAATGAAAACAAAACTAATTAAAATTCACAAAGTGACAAGAACGAAAAAAACAGATAAGGATGGGTCGTCCTTGTGTTAATACGTTCTAGCCTGATTAAACGCCAATTAAGTTGCTAAGAATTTCAAATTTCTAGATTGAATAAGATGATAATAATTGATAAAATAGTTCTGTCCGTATATTCTATGTTAATAATGAAATTATATCTATGATAATGTTGGCGCTAAATTCAAATGAGCCAATGAAAATGGCGTATTGACGTACAGCGGTGGAGCTATAGCGGCTTTGTTAATACACTCCACTGTTAACTAGATATACATGTGTTCAAGGTCACCGAAACACATGATTCACGAGAACAAAGGATTTTGAAGCTCATATCGTGTCTCTGGTATTGACAATTAATTAACATGTACATATAATTTAAAATAGCTACTTAGCGTGTCCGTGAAGTTAGCCGTGAAAAGTTGAACGGCTGACTTCAAATTTGGTCATTAATTAGTAAGTTATTAGTAAGTATTTATAAGCATAAATTTAAAATTTGTAAGTCTAACCCAAACTTAATAGCCCTTAAAGTTTATTTCACTTATTGGGAGCCGTGTGACATTCGATTTTTAAACTTTTGACTCTCCAATAATTAGTAAGTCTTTAGGTAGTATTTGTAAGTCATTAACCGAAATTTGCAAGATCGTATTTTCAATGTTCTGACATGTTGATAGCTGTCAACATATCAGAACATCGAAAATACGATCATAAAATTGTCGGTTGATGGCTTACAAATATTTACTAATTACTGGTATAATCAAAAGTTAAATAATTGAAAGTCACGTGGCTGGCAATCAAAGTTTAACATGTCAGAATTTTGAAAATACAATCTTACAAATTTTGGTTAATGGCTTACAAATACTAAAGACTTACTAATTATAGTAGTCAAAAGTTTAAAAATCGAATGTCGCGTGGTCCCCGATAAGTTAGCCGTAAAATAAACTTTAAGGGATATTAAGTTAAAACACTGCTTAGAATAGTACTTTTGTTTAGGCAGCATTTAAATAAAAGTAATATTTAATTAAAAAGGTTTTTAATGTAATTAAAATTGATGACGTTTTGATGGAAAATTATTACGAATGATTTTTTTTCCTATTTATTTGTTATTTTCGTTTTCAAAACATTTGGCAAGAAATGCTTAGGGCTATCAAAGTCGTAACAACAGCTCTGGGTAGATCGGTGACCTAATTGGCGCGCACACCCTATGCGAGGATAATCGCTCCCTCCGATTACAGGGAATTTTTTTTAAATAACTGGTAATCTCTATAATCCGAATATATATGCTTATGTTGATGTCAATTGTGAACTGACAACATTGAATGAACGATGGTCTGACTAATCAATCAATGAAGAAATTTAATACCATTTCTATAGGAAAAATAAATTATATAATTACTTATTAGAACTAAAATAGGGTCAATCTAGTTTACCAGACCCGATTTTTTTTTTTAATTTTCTAGTACTATTTATATTCGGACAGTTTAATTTGAAAATATCCCTCAATATGTTGTGAAACACCACGTTGAGTAAGTAATCGTATTAGTTATGTAAATTGAGTAAGTAATAAGTGAATTCAGTTTAAGTGTACCATGGCTATACCGTGACTCGCCGCCCGCCACACCGCATCGCCACACCCAACGGCTATCAAATGACGAGTTTAAGTGTATATAGAAAAATAATTGATTATTCAAACAAATTTTTGGTACAAAAATGCAGCGTAAAATATATCAATTTAGATAACATTAAATATACTTCAAATTGCTTTAACTTCTAATCTAAATCCGACTGCCAAATTCTGACTTTATCATCGTTTTCAGTATATCAGTTATATATATATATATAAAAAATAAGAATTCCATGAAAACCTTATTTTTATATTATTATTAATTTGATTAATTCTATGGGTATTCATAATTTTGATGATGTACCTATAATATATGTTAGAATTTTTATATCTAATTCATTATTTGAAATATTTGACCACTCTTATAATTAATTTTAGCACTATATTATATTATATAGCGTTGGATATTCCTATATGCTATGTAAATTCCATACAGTAAATAGTAGCTTTTTTTCTGAAGTTGATGGTTATAGTATAATTTCATTGTCACTAAGTAAAGTACACGGTATACATTTAATATCACAATCAATTTCAGTAGAGGTGTTCTCTAGAAATGTTCTTTCTTTATTGGTTTGACAGTCACAATGAAAGTTATTGAGAAGTCCTTTACTTCATAATAATATCGAACTACCTACTCAATCATACAAAATAAAATTACAGCAAACATTACACATACATCAAAACTGAAGTTTATACACTAAGAAAAATATACCTTATGAAATATCAATAAACTACTACTAAAAATATCACTAAGTATAATATAACTAGCGTGGTTCATCTTGATCACTAACGACCGTTAGATTTAAAATTTCAGGGGTTCGATAATATCGTTATAGTATATATTTCCTGTCACCCACATTTAGTTGTTATTGTAAATTTGTCTAGAGTGTCGGAACTCGCAGAGGAGGTAGACACGTGGTTTTAAACTTGAATATTTGTATGCAGAAGTTTTCCGACCCTTAACGTGTAATGTTAGTCACTAGTCAAGATGAACATCGCAGGTTATATAAAATTAAAGAATGACTTTCTTATCTATATAAAATATAGTTCCATATAATTTTCCGTTGTACGGAGGAAAAATATATACCCAGAATGGCCTAACATTGTATTATTGTAGATTTTATATTATCAGTATTATATAGTAATCGTGATAATTTTATTTGTAATTTTCCCATTTATAAACCACTTATTCTGAAAAAAAAATACTTGGAAAATGAAAAATACCCCTTTAAATTATCATTTAGAAAGACTTTACCATTAAAAAATCCTAATCAATAGATTCATCTCTTTGTTTAAAACCTTAATCCCAATATATATAGAACTGTTATATTATGTCACCATTAGAGTTTAGATAGCTGCAAAGATTGGCATCGCCTATCTAAAATTAAGTTTAAAGTTAATCTTGTTTTAAAATTTTCAACTCGACTATTATTAATGTATAATTAAATTAATTAATTATATCTCTAATCAAATTTTTAAAGTTTATAATTTATTTATATTTTTAACAAATCTATTAATAGATAAGTAATTCTCACAAGTCTGTTATACATATTTGCATCAAAATCCAAATATAATAATAAAAATATATATTTCAATAGTAAAAATCATTATTGAACAATTTTTATTCATGTTAATTTATTATTATTTTACCATTTTAACTTTCAATTTAACACGTTCAAACTGTTTTGTGTTAACTATTCATTTTTAACTGAATACTAATTTAACTTAATTATTTTCATAACTGCCTCTACTAACCTTTTAAAATCTGCAAAAATAGATTTTATGTAGATTTTTAAATTCAGGGTTTAATTAAAATAGCTTTAAATAAAACTGCACTTTAACTGAAAATGAATGGAATTTATTTAATTAAAATTATTACATCTTATTTTTATATTTATACTTATGTAGATATTTATGTATGCGTTTAGTGAAAAGAAGAGAAAGTATGCCTATTGAAAAAACGAAATGTGAGAATACTGAATTGTTAGCAATAAATGCTGAAGCGAAAAACTTTATTAAACACTTGATTTATATTGGTGATGAAAAAAACTTGGAAACAATTATGGAAGATATTGTTAAAATGGACCTTGATAATGATTCAATGCATAACTTTTTAAATGCAATACAGTCCCACGTGAGTAGCCAGACTAATAGGTACACGTAATATTTATAAATATTATGCTATTTTCAATTTTCAAATAATAGTATTCATAATATTATATTTGTTTTCTCGAATAGTGTTTATGAAGTATATCATAATAATAATCTGAAAATAATCGCGCAAAAAGTACCTCGTTTTAGTATAAATAAAAATAGCAAATAAACCAATCCATAACTGATAACCACGGTTATCGATCTATACTTTATAGGAATAATATAAAGAAATATAATTAAGGACTTGGTCAGATAAAAACAGGGGTTAACGAAACCGTAGACTTTCAATAAAATGTCGTCGTTATAAATTTATTGAAAATAGATTTTTCGTACACTTTAGAACGTGGTGTTTCACAGCAAATCGGGAGTTACTTTCAAACTAAACTGTCTGATCGAGCGAAATGACCCTATGGTTTATAGGTGTAAATGGTGCAACTGAAAAAGTACATTTCAATTCTAAGTCATATAGCTAGATCCGCCACCTTATTCAGTGTTGCTAGATTTAAACACAACATTTTACCAATGAATATATTAAGACAAATAATCAGTTTAACAACATGCTTTCTGATAGTTTCGTAATTTATAATGCTTACCTCGGTACTAAATTATTGTAACATTTCTGTAAATAAATCTATCATTTATAGAAAACACTAAATTTTAAATGGTGAAATACTAGATGCTATTTAAAATTTCAGAATAATATTATAAGTACTGGCATTGAAGGCCATGATTATAAAATTATATTGTATTCAGTTACACGTATACAATATAATATGATTTTTATATCTAATCACACTAATTTAGGAGGTAATTTTGTCTACGACATTTCAATGTTGAGTTTTCCATATTGTCATCTATAATATTTGATTAAATTTATTGCATATTATATATCATATATATATATACATTTTATTTTAGACGTTTTGTGGTTATAAATTTCTTGGATTAATAATATATAAATAAAATATAATTTATATATTATATAATATTAGTAAAAGTGTGTTCATTTTATATTTTGAACGTAATGATGAAACTATTGATTTTACAGTTTATATTTTTTTTCAGTGAGCTTTTTTCGACAAGTTTACTAGGAGTTTTGGAGTTTGTATGTTAACGATACCAAATTATTTTTGGTTAGTACTCTTAAGAGGTTATTTTTTTTATTTTTCCAGTACCTACTTTAAACGTAAAGAAAAACTACCTTTTATACGGTGTATGCAGTATTTTTATAAATGTAAGGGAAATAACAAAATATTGAATAATTGTTAAGTCTGGTCCACACTATGAGAGTAAAACGTGATAGTTGCTATCGTGAGAGTTACTATATTGAAAGTATCAGCGAGTGAACAAGATGATAGTGGCTATTGTACTATTGTGAAAGTTGCTGTCACGGAAATGATAGCAACTATCACCGTCGAAACGCATACTATCTCTTTTTTTTTTTTTAACATCATGAGAGTAGAAATATATTATCAACTGTTTTTTGACAGTTATAAAATAAGGTTTATAATGATTATGGGTATCGACCCAAATACCTACATTTTTTTATGAAAATCTTTTTTTTAAATATTTTTTCAATATCTTCAATAATGGCATAGGTAATTTCCGATATTTTTAATGCAAACTTGGACTTTCAAAAGGAGAGTGGAAACCTTGTAATGAGATCACGGACATTTTCGTAATATTTAATATCATACTCATCTATCAACGTGTGGATATTCTATAGTGATAGCAAATTCTCGCACATTCTCGCGATAACAACTATCACGATCTACTCTTACCGTGTGGACCCGGCTGCATATTAACATACTGCACATTGCTACACGACTGCTGTTTCGTGATTCGTATATTGCAATTTACCGCCGTTTACAATTTACCTATATTTAATACATATAGTAGTACCTACTATATTTTTTAATGTACATATCTACTTTTTGATATAAATTATTTGACATTAATTATTTTATTAACATCAGTTATTTTGTAATTATTATTAATTATTATTTCACAATTTTTTAATAAAAAATACCGTTACACTGCCGTATTCTTGAGAGTGAGATATATATTCGGGAGATTTACATTTCTAGAAAATTGAATTATTTTAGCATACAAGTATATTTACAAAAAATTAAAGATCATAAAAAAATCTAAATTTTTTCATGGGCGATTTGAAATAAAATTATTTTTCGTCGAATTTTAAGACTTATAAAAAAATCTGTGAAATTTAAAGTCTTATAAGTTGACTTATAATAATTTTTATTGAAAATCGACCATATAAATATTTAGATCATTTTACGATGTTTGAATTTGTACAGAAGTCATCAAATTGCTAAAATCACTCAGATTCTCAGAAACGTGCATCTTCCGAAAAATGTTTTGCTTAGTTCTTAATAATTATTTATAAATACTTTACAATAAAAATATTTAACTGGTATAGGACTATTTTTAATTACTTCTAGAATGTATTGAAATATTTTTCAAACATGAGATTTTTCATTTTTCTAAAAATATCCTTAAAATTGTCTATACAAAATGCCCTAAAAAGCGAGTATGTGGCGTCCTCTTAAACAATGATAATTTCCAACAAATTTCATTATAAAGAAATAGAAAATAATGAGCTTAACATAGTATAAAAAATCAACATTAAAAATATTGCTAATTGTAACAATTGGAGCGCCGAATTCGGAAGAATTAACCATTTAAAATGGAATTCACAATCACGAAAAGAGTGAAAAATAATTTGTTCATAAGTACCTTATAATTTACATTGATAAGATAAGATATGGATAAGTTAAATTAGTATGACAAGGATTTAAAATATGCGAAGGAAGTTGTAAGTACGATAAATGTTACTACCAACACAAAATATACTTTTCAGTTTTACTACAAAAATATGTATCCTTGAATTCATTTCTTTAATGCAATAATCTGTTAGGTCCTTATTATCAAGTCAAGACTCTGAACTAGAGTGTATCAAAATTACCAAAGTGTTGAAGTTAATCGGTTAATTGATATATGATATTTAATGATTACGTTTGAAATAAATAATATAATTGAAATAAATTAAACAAATTTTAATGTGGAATAAACAAATAAAATAATTACCTACAATATACGAATAGAAGTAGAGTGAATATGAAATAAAAGGGCTCAACATAAGTGACAAATAAAGATGGTAAAGCCAACTCGAAACGTACGTGATATTTACCAAAAAAGAAACTGAGAAAAACTAATCTACTCATCAATCTGTCTCGAGTGCTAAAAAGCAGAAAAAAGACTCCAAAGATAGTTTAGTAAAAGCTTATTAAACCTCGTCCGTTATCTCCACCTAATTTTAAGGTAAACGTATTAAAAAAGGTAATTTTATCAAACATTTGGTTGTACACATTGCAATTGTTTTGGGCGTGGTAATTGTTTTATGTCGAAATAACCGATGTTGGCTTGATCATTAATGTGATATACTCGGGTTTGTGTATTGTACATAATCAAGTTCTTTGTCTTAAATATTTTATATGAAATAAACAGGTACCTGTTACAGTCAACTTATTACACGGGTATCACATTTTTAAAAAGTTAGGTATTTTTAGTGACTGTACTGTTTGGATTTTTGAAGCATTAGACAACAAGTCTATGTTTCACACGACGAAATTTTTTTTAAAAAAAGGCGTTTTATAGAAATATACCTCGGAGGTCGGACTACGCTTGCTGTGTCCGACACCAATTCCGGTTTAATTATCACTAATTAAATATCCTCCGACTTGCTATTAAACATCACGTCGAGTAGTTTATAGGTTAAATTTAATACGGTTTAAGTGTACTTCTTTAATAAATCGAGCAGGGTCATTCACTCGCTTTGCTCACCCGGACCATTTAAATCGAAAATATCTCCCGATTCGCTGTGAAACATCACGTCATAAGTAGTTTTCACTAAAATAGCTACCAGAAAATAATTTAATTCCAGAATTGAGTAATAAGTGGTAACCTTGATAGTAAATAAAATAAAATGATTAAAAATGTTGAAAAATGCAAAAAAAAGTTAACGTCAACAGTATCGAGCCAAATTCCGGTCGTTTATATTGTCGGATTTTAACATTAGACTATGTGGGGTATGTTGTATACTGTATAATATGTATGATCAGGTATATAAGTAAAACAGCGTAAAATAATATAATTTTAAATCACCATAACTTTTAAACAGGTCCTACCACCAAATTCTAATTGAAACATAGTTTTCACTTCTTTCAAAAAAATTTGTAACTTCATTTTATTAATTTGTAACCTATATGTAACCAAATTTTTGGGATTTGTAACCTCACCGTTTACGATTAATGACAACTTTTATCAAGGGGGGCCAGCCCCTCCAAGTTGATAAAATCACTCAAAACAATTTGTAACCATATTTTCTTAATTTGTAATCTATTTGTAACCAACTTTTTATAATTTGTAACCTCACCGTTTCCAAGTATTATGAAGATTTTTTTATGTGTGATGTTAACTCCCAAATTTCATAAAATCGCTCGAAATAATTTGTAATCTTTTAAGCTTAATTTGTAAAAATTATTTTTATTTTATTAAACTATTATTTTAATTGGCCAAAAAGGGTAGTTTTATGGTTTTTCGAGTTTAATTCAAAAACTATCTCACTTATCATAAAAATTAATAGAATCTTAATGGTAGATATTGACATTTTCTTTACAAACTATTATTATACAATTTTTTATAAATCTATTATTTTCCAATAAGAATAATAAAGTATACATTTTTTTATTTATTTGGAAAAATTAAATTTTTTAGGGTTTTTTAAATATATTTGTCGAACGGTTGAAGATATGAAAAATATTTTAAATATAAATTATAAATTATTTAATTTCCTGAAAAAGAAGAAATTAGTAAAAAATGCAATGGATCTACTGTTTTAATGTTAGACTTGGTTTTATGTTATTATAGGCTAAAACGGAACAAATAATTACGGGCCGTGATTATATATTTATTAAAGTGGCCTTTATTTTTGAACTTTTAAATTTTTATTTTTTCATCCCCCCATTTGATTTATTGTTGTATAAAAGTTCCATTGGATCTAAGGTTTTATTGTTACAATAGGTTTTATGTTATAATAAATAATCAAACACCAACAATTAATATGTTCCTATTTATAATTGTACTTTATAAATTATAATAATTTTATGCCTTGGTGATATTAGTATTTTTATCTTCAAATGTTGCACTGTCTTGTATGATATTGGTAAGTTTTTCAATAACTTAAAAATGTATACGTTAAAAGAAATTTATAACATAATATTACATAATATATAGCTTTTTGTAACTTACTTGAAGTAAAAATTGTTTTTGGTTTTCATTTTTTGTGAAATTGTCATTAAAATCCTCCATTAGTTTCACTCCTCTATCAGCAGTATCATTTACGATTTGTAATGAATCTATTGTTATTTTTGCCGACTTATATGCTGGATTATTATTCCACTCACTAGGATCCATTTTTAGGTAGTCTGAAGAAATGTCAAATCTTTTAAATAATTTATATGATTTCCAACTTAACAAATGGATAGGTAATTCTTTATTTAAAAATTTATCCACGTTTTCCATCTTCAAGAGAAATTTATTTGGTCTTGATGAGAATTCTTCTTCTTCTACTCTTGGTCTAAATTCAATTAAATCTTTATATTTCATTAGTGTATCAGCCATTTTTTTTTCGGATTTCTAATGAAATTCTTTCATCGAATACAGAAAATACTATGCATTCTTCATTAAGATACCATAAATGTATTAAAAATGTTGACAATATTTTTATCATCACTTTTGTATGTATTTAAAGAACGTATTAAATTGATGTCGTTAAGTGGAGCCTCACTTACATTCGTAACTGTACACCAATATTTAATATAATTTTTAACAATAAATGTACAAATTCGATCTATAGCATTTTCTTCTGTAATTTTCATTTTGAATTCAGACCGTAATAAAAATATTTTGAGACAGTAAATACATTTCGCCATTCATCTTGTCTGGTGGTATGCGCCGGGCTGCCGAATTTTTAGGCCATCAGTTGGAGTTTCTCCAATTATAATAATGACGAGGTCAATAAACTCTTTTTAATTGTCTCTAGGATGGTTTTCACTGATTTTTGTAAGCAAAATAACAAAACTTCTTGACGTATTGGTGCGATTATGTTTTTAAACTTTTTATTTGTGTTCCAAACACATACACCTATTTGTGTTATTTATATCTTTCCATTAATTTTTAAAGCGTTTAAATATAGCTTTATCTGGTCCAGATGATACATGTAATTTCACCTCGTTAAACGCAGCCCGGATAATCAACCCCGAAACATGGTGCCGACATGCTAAATAGAGAATGTCTTTATCCAATTGATGTTCTAAAAGTGTAGATGCCCCATTTAATCTTCCTGTGTTTGAAGCAGTAGTATGAAATGCAAAACCTTGAACCTTATCAAGTAAGGACTACTTTTTTAGAGAATATATAGCCGATGATATTTCTTTACCCGTTCCTGATGGAATTTGTGAAACCCCAAGAAGTTTTTCTACTAAGTTTGGACTTAAGACAATTACCGGAAGACGGACGAATTTTTCTTGGCCACTCAGGTCTGAATTTCATTTTGTATCTCAATGTACGATAACAAAATCAACATTTAATATACAAAAATCCGAACGAACTTTTTCTGAAATGTCTTTACGAAAACTTTCACGATTCTTTTTTATAGATGATCGATTAATAATATAATTGGCTGATTTTAAAGATAGAATTTTTACACATGCTGTTAATAAATGTACTGCGTCTCTATCACTGACCTTACACTTATCTAAAGCTGCAGAAAGTCGAGGTGCCATGATATTTTTGGTTGTTCTTTGAACTTCAGATGGACCTGGTCTATGAATTTATTCAAATTCTTCAAAACTATCTTCTGTGTCCTCCTCTGAACTAGTAAATGTAGTTGTTTCAACTGTAATATAAAAGTAAAGAATCTATAGTTTTATAAAATATAAAAACGTATAACTGAATATTATTCAATATTTAAAATTTAATAATTACCAAGTTCAATATTTGAAATATTAGCATCATATTTTTGTTCTAATATTTTTCTTTTTACTTTTTCCGTTAATTTCATGTCAACTCCCAACAAACAACCCGGGCGACCGGGCTTTCTTTGTGAACGTAAGAATTTTTTATCGAGTTCGAGTTCGATTTTCATGATGTCAAATGCATTTTCGTATGCAATATCAAATAAGTTGTCTAAATTTTGTTCAAACTGTTTTACTTGAGATTTGAATGTTTCGCTTTCTTGTGTTTTCCTTATTTCAAGACTTCGCCATATTTCATAAGATTTCTTTAATTTTTTCATATAATCTGCTCGATATTTAGTTGGAATTTGGGCTTTTTTCCAAAATATAGTACCTTCATCTATAACTAAGTAAGCACTTTCCAATAAATTCATTTTCACTGTATATTATAAATACCATCAGGTCCATTAGAAAATTTTTTTGAAGAAGGAGAAAGCAGATAGAACTACATTAGATGAGAGCTGAATGTCAGAATTTAAAATAAATTTATATAAATATAATTATAAGTCGAAGAAAAATAAGTAGAAAATAAATTAGCTGTGTCCACTGTGGAGAGTGAAGTGGTATCCCCAAGAGAGAAGGACAACTTAAGAAGGAATTTGATAATTTTGTTTCATGTCTCTTACACGTTTCCAGAAATAGTAGGGAGAAGAGGAAAACTTTTCCTCAGTATTCTTGATATGAGAATCATAGTCAACGTTAGAACGACGTGTACACTTAGCGTTAAACTCAGAAAAAATTTGAAAATCAAAATCCAGTTTGGAAACTTTATATATTTTAGGGGCACGATTTTATTAAAAATTAAAGTTTTAATATCGCTGGATACCCAACAGGGAAATTTAGAGGAGAAAAAATTGTAGTTGGTATATATTTATGGATAGCATTTAACAATTCATTGTTGAATACTATAGCTGTGGCATTAATAATATAGAGTGAAAATTTATATTCCCAATTAAAGGAACTCGAGAATTGGGACATCAAGACATAATCACCAGATTTAAAATCAACAAATGAATGAGAATTATGAGGAATTAAATAACACTTAATGGGGAAGTTAATATATAGATGAACAAAGAATAGGACAAAATAGGTGAGAATGAGCAATATTGAGAATTGGTTCGGAGGAATTAGAAAGGATAAGATCTAAGATACCATCATAGGAATTTGGTATGTGATTAAGGTGAAAAATATTTAAATAGGAAAATGAGTCAATAAGAAAAGTTAGAAAGAAACAGTGAACAAATTACCTGAATCAATGAAACCTAAATTATCAGACTCCCAATCAATGTATGGAAAATTAAAATCACCTCATATTAATATAAGCATGAAAGTGGGGTTGACAATAGATTTTCAACAATTATAGTAAAAGTTTCAATTACAGGAAGAGCAGTATTAGGTAGCAAGTAAACAGCACCGACAAGTAGGTTGGTATGCAAAAAAGATAAACGAATAAATACTTGCTCAACATTATTGACAGTAATATGCATTGGAGCAGATTTTATACAGGATTTGACGGCAATAAGAACACCACCTCCACGGGAACAAAGGCTATTATCAGAGTTTCGATCTAGTCTGTATATATGAAAACCATCAAAACCCAATTCAAAATTAAGAATACTTGGTACGAGCCAAATCTCTATGAGAATAATAATATCATAACTGGAGAAGAGTGGAATGGAAGTTTTTATATCTGTAAGTTTTGTTCGAAGACCTCTAACATTTTGATAATAAATATTTAAACTAGAACTAGAAAAAATATGGGAGGTAACAGACGGAGTATTAATATCAACGATATTGGTTTTATACTTATTAATAAAATCGAAAGAGCAGTTTATAGTATTATCCGCTTGAGTACACAGGTTAGAAGATGGGTGATATTTAAGAAACATATGTTTTACAATCAATACAGTTGAAAAGAGACTCGAAAGTGTTAGAACATTCCATTTTTTACGTAATAGTCTGTGAGAAGTGGAAGGTATTTGAGCAAGCCACAGAAACATGATTGTACTAGTTATTTAACTGATTATTGGAAGAACGTGGGTGTAAGGCTTGAGATGATGGGGTGATCAGCACAATTCAAGGAAGTCATTCTCTATATTAAATCATGATATCTGTTTCCCCATTTTTCCGGCGTTTGTCCAAATCAGCATAAACAGAACGGATAAATTCACGTTCACGTGGTGTTCGGTCGTGGATAACAGAGATGGAGCCTGCTGCACTAGTTGCTGTAAGATCACTTATGGATTCCTTGTAAGTCAGTGATAACTTTATGGGCTACCTCTTTAGAAGAACGAAAAACTTTTAAAGGCCGAGGTCCTCTGTCATTTGGCTTTCCTTACTTAATAGATTTTAGGTGTTGTGGGAAGACCAAGAAAATAAAGCTGAATGGCTTTGGATATTTTCAATGTATCACTAGAAATTCTATGAACTAAAATAACAGAAGATTCAGAAATACCTCGAATAATAATATAACAAGATAATCTTTCTCATTCAGATATCTCTTGGAGTAGCTTTGGAATAATGTTGGCTATAGAAGTAGAGTGAGAGCTGCTTGCAGTTTCCAGGGTTTGGATACGCTTATTGAGGTCAGCGATAACATTACGAATAACTCCATTTTTATTCATTAAATTTGCTACCTGAGAGGTTACTAGATTTATACTGTTTTTGAGCTCGGCGAATTTAGTACTTTGGGATTCTAATAATAGTTTGCGTTCCTTAAGTGTCTTTTCTTAAGTTAATAGAAATTCAGCTATAATTTTATTGAAGTCTACCCTTAAAAGAGGGGTGGGATAAAAGAATGGTGCTTTCATTGTTTTATTAGAAACGGAAGAAAAAGAGCGAGTAACAACTCGAGAGCCGGTGGGTTTTGGAGAGCTCGAATTCATATACACACATGTCTAGTCAAAATTACTTCTTGGTAAGAGGGGATACAACCAAATGTATGTTCCTTATAATATCCAGATGCAACCACAATCACAGTAAATGAATAATAATAAGAATAAATATTCCTTATCGTATAGAGGTGCATCTGCATACATAGAAAGTATAAGTTGTACCAGTCCAATCTGATAGTGCGTATAAGCGGTATAAATAAAAATATAGTTAATTAATCAGTAATGATCTAATTTATTATTATCATTAAAATTTCATTAGAGCATAGATTGCAGAATGACAGGAGTTCAAAGTTCTAATCATTGATCATTTTAATGAGGCAATAATAATATATAGTATAAGTATTGAATAAACAAAAACCAAAATATTACCGTTCGATGTTATAATTTTGAGATAATGAAACACGCAGTCTAAAGAGGAAAATTAAACTCAAATTTTAATACTAAATATAAAAAAAAACCGTTCACACGATAACACAAAAACAACCAAAGTAGAAGAGAGAATAATTATATCGTGTATGTGTAATTATCGTCTAATATTAATTCATTATTAATTAATAATTATAGATTGTAAACACAGTTTATTACAAGTTAGGACTTATGATATTTATACAGTGAATAAATAGATATACAAGTATATATTTTTATTTTATTTTATTAACACAATACGGAACGAGCCCAAAAAATATGAGTGATGCAATTTAATTGCTCAAACAATAATGGAAAACTAAAACTAACTAAAACTAATTTAAAATCTATGAATGAAAACTCCTGATTAGCAGTGCGCATAAATCGGGTAATTAAGAAGTCGTCGAGGAAGTTAGACAGAGAGAGTGGAATATAGAAGGGGACAGATGAACGAGTGAAACGGGAAGGAAGTTTGAAGGTAATAAGTGACAGGAGGCTAGGAGAATCGATTTTGTCTGTAAGAATATTAGAAAGAAAAGATAAATTGTATGAATGCCTGTGGACGGAGAGGCTAGAGAGATTAAGAAGGTCTTGAACAGGAAAATAATTATGGGGAGGGTGAGGGATATTTAGTTTTGAAGCTAGGGTACGTAAGAAGCGTCTCTGAACCCTTTCGAGCATGGGACTTCCATAGGCAGTGGAGGGATCCTAAAGGACGCAACCATACTCAAGGATAGGTCTTACAAGCGAACAGTAGAGTGACTTGAAAGTTTGCATCGATTGGAAATCACGGGACGATCGGAGAATGAATCCTAGAATTTTGAAAGCTTGACAGCATATTGTTTGGATGTGCCTGATGGGTGAAAGATTACGGGTGAAGGTAAATACAAAGTCACAGATAGAATCTCCAGCAGGATTTATTAGCATATTATTAATGTTATATTGAAAAATAATTGTGAGCGAGTAAAAGTGAATACAGCGCATTTAGGGATATTCATAGAGAGGCCAAGGGACTCACCCCAGCAGCTAATCGGAGAAGATCATCTTTCAATAGGTGGCAGTCGGTGATTGAATTAATCTGCAGGTATAACTTCATGTCGTCAGCAAATATTAAGAGTTTGGCGTTGTGGGGAGTATCGAGGAGGCAGAATTTATGAATAGGAAAAACAACAGAGGTAAGACATATAATAAGACACCCTGGAGAACACCAGAGAGAAAACAGTAGAAGACAATCCATGAACCGAGACAATTAGTGAACGATCAGTAAGGTAAGAACGTAACCAGATAGCAGGGGATTGTCGACACCCAAGAGGTCAAGCATTTTAATTAAGAGGGAGTGGTCGACTCGGTCGAAGGCTTTGGCGAAATTGGTATAAATAGCGTCAACTTGGCTGTGAACACGAAAAGAGTCGTATATGTAGGAAGTTAGGATGGTATTACAAGTAGTGGAGGTGCGACCCCGGCGAAAACCATGTTGCTCATCAATTAAAATGTGATTGTGGGAGGCACGTATAGAATTATGTACAATTAGTTCAAGTAGTTTGGATAAATGAGGCAGGATAGATATGGGATGATAGTTAGAGACATTGGTTGGGTCACCAGACTTAATGATAGGAATTATAGTGCCAATTTTTAGTGGAGAAGGGAAAACACCAGATTCTAGAGATTTACTGAACAGCAAGAAGAGAGGCCAAGCGATGACACCCCTTAATTGGTACAGATACTCACCTTGGATACCATCAGGTCTAATGGAATAA
Source organism: Pemphigus obesinymphae (assembly GCA_025469235.1). Taxonomy (NCBI): domain Eukaryota; kingdom Metazoa; phylum Arthropoda; class Insecta; order Hemiptera; family Aphididae; genus Pemphigus; species Pemphigus obesinymphae. The sequence goes on from JAIPRL010002494.1 coordinate 22,797, forward strand.
TCGCCACAGATAGATGAAAGAGCACGACTAATGTTATCAATTGAAAAGTAGACCCGATTTGAGAGAGTGTGGTTAGGAATAGAGAAAGTAGATGGGGATGTTAGTAGTGAGGAATTAGATTGTGAATAGACCTAGGAAAAATATTTGGAAAAGAACTCTGCAGTATCCAAGATGTTGGAACTGGGTGAACTCTCAAAGAAAACAGTAGCGGGAATAGGAGTTGAACTACGAGTTTTCCGAATGAAGGAGCAAAACTAGCGAAGGTTGGAGGTTAGGGAAAATTCAGCACAAGAAATAAATTTGCGATAACATTGCTTTGATAAGAATTTATAACGGGCTTGTAGAGTTGAGAAGGCGTGGTAGTCAGTTAAGGATAAGGATAACTTATATTTTGCATTAGCTTTATTTTTGCTTTAGATTACGTTTTTTAACTCATTAGAGAACCAGTGTGGGAAAGTAGAGCTATAAATATGTACCTTAGGTACAAAAGAAGCAATGGACGTATGAGTTGCATGAAGAAAGGTCAGCATTGCCAAATTAGTGCTAAGGGAATGGAAGGTATGTTCCCAGTTAATGAATTTATAAAAAACTTAATTTGAGGGAGATCCGCCTTGGAAAAGTTAATGAAAGGAAAAGGAAGACGAGGAAGAAGAGAAGTCAACGAGGTCAAAAGATATCAAGGGTGGATGGTAGGAGTCATAAGGAACTGCATATTCCAGAGCAAGATTGATGAAGACAGATTTACAGGTAGTAAATATGAGGTCAAGAATAGAACCGTGAGTATTTTGAAATTTAGTTAATTGGAAAAATTCATTAAGGGAATATCACTCAAGAACACATATAGAATTAGCGGAGGTGAAAGAGTAATAACAAAGGCCATTTGTATTATTAGACCAAGTTATGTGAGGGAGAATGAAGTCACCACAGATAATGAAAAAGTGGGAAGAATAGTTAAGAATTAACTCATCGAAAGTGGCAAGTTGAATAGTATAAGAGTCAGTGGGAGAATGTGGGGGTAGACAGACTACACCTAAGACAAAATTTGTATGTTTGAGGGTAAATTGGACAAATATTTGTTCGATCGATTGATTTGAAATAGAAATACGGGAGGAAGGGATGTCTCTGTGAATAGCAATCAGCACACCGCCTCCACGTTCACAAGAGCTAGTACAGGGGGACCTGTCACATCTATATACATTATAGTTTACCAAGCCTAATTCATTAGTAAAAAAGGAATTATTTAGCCAGGTTTCAGTGATTACAATAAATATATTTAAATATTATTATTAAATATTTAATAATATAAAATATTATTCAATTAGAAAGTTTGGTACGGAGGCCGCGGCAGTTTTGATAGAAGCCCATGGAGTTGTCGAAACAGGAGCGGCTTAATCGGCTTGAGCAGGACTTAACATCCAAAGTCGAGGACATTTAGGAAAAAACAAAAATAATTAATTGCTATTTATTATAAATGAAAATTGTATATAACATAATAAATTTAAGTTAAAGATTTTCCCTTCTTCTAAAAAAAAAAAAATAATTTAATTCTCTATTCATTCGAATTAAAATGTGCATATTGAAAAAAGTATATTTATAACTAATGTGCACTAAGCCATCGATATATATAACATATTATAAGTAGCTATATATTATTGCATAATTATAGTATATATATCAGGGGTGTCTTTTGAGAAGAGACTCGTGAGTCGCAAAATGTAATGAAAAATATGTAGGCGTTCCACCGTAAAACGCAAAACGCAGTTTAGCCATTCCTGGTATATATATTTTTTGAAATTTTGTGCTCCTCTCTTTATTTTGAGGTAATAGTTCATTACAATATGTCAATAGCCATCTCTTTGATATAGTTTCAGAAACGCCGATATGTAATTACATAAATATGCTATTGCATTAAATATGCATCTTGGGCTATATTTGTATAATTGTAGCTTCGATGTTAGAGGAATACTATCAATGGCTATTCATTAAATTTAATAATTATACGTATAAATGTTACAAATTGTATTCACTTCAAACCTTATTACGGCTCATTTCGGATCTCTAAACAGACGTATAGGCAGTAGTGACTAGTAATATTACCGCCTAAAATTACAGTGAATTAGTGTTCTTACATATTATAACATTATTATTTATTTTATTTATTAATCCGTGGTATGTGTATAGTTAACGGAAGCCGAAATCACAATATCACGGTCGAGGGCTGTGATTTTGAGCAAGACGCGAGAAATATCTGACATACAGACAGAGAAAACTAACCAGTTGGCAGACGTCCAGCGAGCGTACAAAAATGGTATTGTGTCATTGCGAGAAGGGCGTCGGACATTACGGCTATTGGGGCTTGAATGGCGACGAACATGCCTAGCTATGGAAGATGTATGTGAACTAATGGGTATGGACCAAAATAGAACGTCGGCTCGTCTCGTGCCACATGGCGTTATCGACAGCAATGGTGTTAGCAGAATTAGTAGAGTAGAAAATGACGACCATGACGAACAACGCGTACCGCCGCCAGACCCAGCACAAGTAATTGATTACTTTCATAATGTGGACGGACGACTAGACATGATACTGCACCGGCTGTTCTGGATCCAGAACAACTGCGGTGATGGTGACGAGGAAAGTAACAATACCGACGGGCCGCGACAACAGTTGGCCGTCGGAGATTATATGTCAACCGGGTCCGAACAGGAAGATGATTTCATTGCCCACGACTTGGATGACGATAAAAATCGACACGTGAAATTGATAACCACCATCGACCTCACTTCCCTGCCGATCGAAACCCAACTACTCGACATTGGAAACGTGCCTTCTCTTTGCCCGAAGTGAGTTTTATTTTTATTTTTAGTGTAGTATTTGGATGCAGCTGGATGAAACAAAAAGATCTCTAAAATTTCGGAGGTCAATAACAATAAATCATGCGAGTTTTATAAGATAAAATTTTTTTAGTTTTATTTTCAGTGGATTTTAAAAATTATATCACTTCAATGATAAATATTCTTCGTAATGGTTAATGAATTCATATTTACAGGCATGACATATATTTTTTCTTCACTTACGATTATTTCTTGCAGTAAATATATGAGTAATTTATGAACTTATGGCAACCTCAAAATTTTTAACTAAGAGTTTGACCCTGACTTTGAATTTTAATCAAAAGAAAAATCATTTAGTATCTATTTAGAGAGCGCCTGATCTCTGTTTATTAGTAAAAAGGACCAAGACACTTGTGATATTATTTTTAAATTAACTAAAAATAAAATCATATTATACACGTAATTTTGTAAAAACGATTTTAAATAACTTGAATTTTTTTTTATAATAACCTCCAAAATTAATAAGATTATTTTACTCTGTATTACAAATATTAATTTACCTCGTTATTGAATTTAGAAATATTATAACATTCTTTTTATGTAAATGTGATGATAATAATGATTTTATTTAATTTTTTTAAATAATGGGTGCGCTGAAATCCTTATAAGTGTACTTGTAAATTGGCGATAAGAAAAATGGTCAGCAATCGATTGTTATCGATTGTAATCGAATGTTAGCAATCGATTTATATGCGAGATTAATGCATACCTAATACTTAGTTATAGGCATTTAACGTTACCATTATTCGATTCTGTTACAGTTGTTTGGGAAAACGACACGAGGAAGGCGAAAACCGAGAGTTATCAAAACTCTTAAGGTTACCTAAGACCAATGTGGAAAATGTATCATCAAATTTAGGATTATGCCAAAATAAACATATCAGTCTCCAAAATGTTAAAAATGAAGACTTCAAAATGTATTTTCACAAGTCTACGGCTTGTCCTTTTTATAGTGCCGAAAAGAAACGACATGGCAAAAATTTTCCTAGTTAATAATTGTTATTAATGTTATGTGTTATATGTATATGTACTGTATGATTTTTTCTTGAATATACCTCAAAGCCGAGGTCTTTAAACTCATAGTTAAGATTTTGGAGTTGCATTTAGTCCATAAATTATTCGTATATTTACTGCAGGAAATAATCGCAAAAGTGATGAAAAAATGCAGATCATACCTGTAAATGTGAATACATTAACTATTACGAAGGATATTATCATTTAGGTGATATAATTTTAAAATCCATTAAAAATAATTTTAAACATTTTTAATTTTATAATAATTATATCATGTAAAAATAAACGTTATTAACTCGTATGATATATTGTTATTGACCTCCAAAATAACGAAGATCTTTTTACTGCACCCAGCTGCATTCGAATTCTTTAACATTACTGAGGTATTTAACTCTAAAAATAAAAATAAAAACTTACTCCGGGCAAAGCAAAAGTATGTCTTTAATGTCGCGTTCTTGGGTTTCGATCAATTTTATGTGTCAGTTTCTGTCGTGGTCCAAGCCGTGGGCAATGAAACCATCTTTCTATTTGCATCCGATTGGTATATATAGTCTCCGCGACAGCCAACTATCGTTGTGGCCCGTTGTTATTGTAACTGTTCTCGTCATCGTCACCGCAGTTGTTCTGGATCCAGAGAACAACCGGTGCAGGATCATGTCCAGTAGCCCATCCACATTATGAAAGTAATTAATCACTTGTGCCTGGTCTGGCGGCGGTACGCAACCGTCGTGGTCGATACTAATTCTGCGGCTGACACTGAACGGTATATATAGAACGCGCATAGTATAGGACTCCGAAGTTCAAAATTGTCCCCAAAGGCCATCCATATTGATTCTGTACTATCAGAATTTTTTCCATAATTATATGTGATAAACACAGCCACAATTGAATAGATAATGATATGAAATGTGATTTTATTTTTATTTTGTTTGTGCAGATTTTAAACTTGTAATTTGAATTTATTTTATCATACTGAATAATCGGTGCATACTGTATAGTGATAATAATAATAATTATTTACAGATTTATATTTTATTTTTTTTATTGATGTTGGTATTGGAGTTCCTTGTCAAAAATAAAATAGAGTAAGTAATATAAAAATACATTTTACATAGGAATTATTATGTTATTTTATTATTATTCACTTTATATTTTGTAGTATTGCTAACTGTGTTAGTACTTTCTTCTTATTTTTGCCGAACATATCGTAATTAATTTTTTTTTATTTCATCAAAGTTTTTTATTTTAATAAAACATAGTGCTATAGCTATTATCGATATAGTGAACATCACTATTTTGGATGTGGTTTTCTTCAGAATCGAAAGCATGGTTATCTTGTTTGAATAGTTGCTTGTGGACAAGATGACTGAAAACTGCTATTGCTAAATTCTAACTAAATTCACTTTGATTAAATTTAGAAATTTTTTGTCTAACTCGTCTATACAAAATTTCAGTTAATTGGCAAATAGTAATTACATTACTAGCTGGTATTATAGACCACCACGATTTTTTTTATGATTAAACTTATACGATCGTCATGTAAATTACCTTTGTATAATGCTGCAATGCATTCATAACACTTAATACTTTTTCTTATCTAAAATATTATTATTTTAACCGTTTATTTCTAGATTTATCTGTTATAAATAAATGTAAAAAATTACCATTTGTAAGGCGTATCCTGCAGTCAAAGTAATCGCATCTTCAGTAAATTCTGAATGTAAAAAATAATTTTGTGGCATCTCCAGACCCATCCCTAGAATATCCTTTTGCAGTTATTTTTCACGATCAATGTCAAAACGAGGTAATAAATTTAATATATTTTCTTAAAAATCATAATCTTCATTTTCAATACAGTCATTAAATTTCCCTTCATTGGGAATATTGATAGTGTATTTATATATATATATATATATATAACTGTAGAACGAGTAGTGAATAAAATTTATGTTCCATCCAAATTTCTACATTGCCAACAAAAGACTTGATACAGTGATGTATGAAACACTTTTTATACGCAGTATTAAAATGTTTGGGCGTTGGATTAACACACCAACCTTCTCGTGTCTTTATTGTATTGAAAAACAATTCCAAATAATCCTGAGATAGTTTAGTTTAATACGACAGTAAATATTTAAACTGATGAGGATTTTCAATGACAACATCATTAAATATTTGTGTTATACTCCTAGAAGTTTGGATAATGCCCAGAAATCTTGTTTTTTTGATATGTTCAATCATCAGTCCTTAGCCTTGTCCCCATATAAGTTTAGATATGTACAATATTGTATAATTTAAAAATATATTTATTTGTCTAATATTTGAACATTTTATAGGACTTTTGGATCCATGGCCATGGGAATTTCTAGAATTCAAAATATCAAACCATTGATCTATAATTCATATAAATTCCGTGGTTCTATGACTATTTTTAAATTTTTTCATTTTTAAGTACCGACAAAAATCAATTGCATCTGTGACAATGGAACTTAATGTTTAGACAGCGATATTTACTTTCATCAATGACTGCTTCCCTTCCAAGTGTTTCTTCTTTAGTTTGTTACCTGCATGAAGTCCTACAGATTCTTGAAGCGTAACAAGTTTGTTAATATATGTATAATCAATCTTTTCATTTTTATTATTATAAATTACTCTCATTGAATTCCATTAATTTCTTATTAGTTTTAGTGCGTAACAAGGATCTAATAAAAAATGAATTACCTTTGAAGAGTCACTTGGGTGTGGAAAATGTGTTTTCATGTTTTTTGATGACAATCTGCTTCCAAAATATCAAAATGAGTTCTTGGTTCATCAAAAGTTAAAGATTTCAATATCTGTGGAAAAAAAGACAAGTAAATAATATATTATATTAAAAACAATTTACAACTTAATTTTTACCAATTTCAAAAAGTCGTTTTAATGATTTAAATTTGCTTTGCTTTGTCTTGTTCATTAAAACCTTTGTGAAAAAAAGAATGCTATTGGAACTTTCCAACATGCATCTAGAACAACCACAAATATCACCAAAACTGATGTTGCTGCTTTAAATTCGAGATCCTTCGCTAATGAATCTTTGCCAATACTATTAAATCTATGGATGTGTTTACCATCCCAATATACTTGTTATTTTTATATGCATCTCATTTAATATTAAAGAAAATATAACTTTTTAACACTACATTTATAATCCTTTATCATATTTTATCTCATAATACCATGATCTCAACGTTGTTGCATGAGGTAGAATTAAACCAAATTCACCGCATACAAAATTGTAAGCCTTGGGGAATAAAAATTAAGTGTTAATGAAAACGACCTTAATTCCGGTGAAAAAATCTTTTTGCCATTCTCATTTTCTTTTGCCCGCGAGGCAATTTTTTATGACCTGCACAAAGATGGTTAATTTTCGTGTGTTATTTTTGTTCAATAATATTTTTCATAAAATTTAATTATTTTGGCTTTATAAATAAAATCTAATCTAATTGTTTATACTTTATGTTTATACTATATAGTTTTATAGTTGGTATAATCCATAAAATTATTATTATTATCTGGTTGGAGTCGAAGATAATAATGACTGCACTACTGCAGACATAGTTACTTTGCATTTATAGCGATTAGTATAGTCCGTGATTACGTCCATACGTGTGACTGTGTGTGTTTGTTATAGATTCATTTATTAAGTAAGTTCAAACATTATGGGGACTAATAATAGAAAATTTAGTGATGAACAACGTTCATTGGGAAGATTTATACTTTTTGGTCGAAAACAAAGTTAAACAATTATGTTCAATTTGTTAAAAGCAGTATCAGTAATTTATATTGTAGTATACTAGTACTACTATATTTATAGTATTAAACAATTAAAAAATAAAGGACTTTTAAAAATCAAATTGTAAATTGGTTGTAAATTTGAGTTCATAATCATATATTTCATATATATCCTATAATACACGAAATCGTTTCCAGCGGAACCAAAGTGTAACGCCTGTCGGTATACTGGCGCTTTTAGCGCCATCTATCGGTAATTTTAAAGAAACTAGCCTGGCGGCCATTTTCTATTTTGGCGGCGATGAGCAATGATAGTATAGTAAATAAATATTGTACTACAGTTTACAGAGTACAGACTACAGTATTTGGAAAACGTGATTTAATGTGATTAGTGAAAGTTTTTTAAAAACTCAACTTGTCTGAACATGGTATTCAGTAATCAATATAATGTAATAATATATTTTCTATAGTGTATAATTTACGAGACTCACTAATAAGAACTCTTCTTACTTGTATTGAAATGCTCGATAAATCAAACATTCATTTTTGTGCTAAAACACGTTCATATCATTCTAAATAATAAAGGATTATAATTATTAAAGTAAGTAGTCTAATTTAAAAAAATATGTAATTCATTGTAATTTATTTTATGTTCTTGGACCTACTTTATGTTACTTATATACCTATTTATTTACAACTTTTACCTACCTACTGATGTTAATTCACAAAAAAAAATAATAATGTGTATATTTTGTATTTGAAAACCATTTAATATATAAATAAGTAACTATGAGTATATTCAGTCTTTAAGTCACAATTAATTTAGCTGATTTTTTTTTTCAATTTTTTTTTTTGGTTTTTATTTTCCATGTTTGAAAATTATCTCATTCTTGTGGTTATATAATATTTCAGAATGAACATCAATACATCACTTTTATGTTCGTCGCAAGGAAATGTAAATAAAGTGGCATGGTTTTCCAAAACATCATCAAATGTGTCCTTAAATACAGTAGGTTTAGTATAATATTTTGTAAATGAATTTTTTTCTATAGCTGATATAATCTGGTGAAAATCTTCATTGGGATGAATCAGTTTTCCCTTGGATTTCAAATTTGTAAAAGCTGCTTCAGATCTGCTTGAATATGTTTTTCCTAAACATATAATTATGTTCATGAATAATATTTTTATTACAATTATATAGGTTTGTATACCTATTTGTTATTAATATATAGGTACCTTTTATTGCTTTAATACATACAGTGCAACTTGTATTTTTCAATATATGCCGACATACTAACCCACTAATATAATAGATTACACAATTTGTAACTTCAGCTTTGTTTGGAATACAGTAGTTATGAATATCACTCTCAAAAACATCTTCAGCTTCCCATTTCCCTTCTTGTACAATACTATCCAACCGTTCTTGTAGTTTTAAAAGTTTTTCATATTTGACTACATTGTTATCAACAAATATATTTTTTATGTCATCTATTGTTATTTTTGGTGTGTTTTTTTCCCAGAATTTTGCAGTTGCCAGTTTCGGGAGGTTTTAAAATTGAATACACTGAAAGCATTTTATATATCTGCAAAAAAGTAGGGGTTGTTGGGTGGTCATTTAGTCCAGTAGCTTGTCGTGTCATTCCAAAAAAATGTTAAATATAAAATAAATTTTAATGCTATATAGGTAAGTACACTTTCATATATTAGTATAAATTACAAATGATGACACATATGTATACCCACATTCATTTAAAAGATATTTGGATAGTTCTATTGTTGATTTTATTGTGACTCTTAAGCCTTCTGATGTGTTTTTTGTAAGATAATCATCTTCTAAAATTGAATTAATCTTGACATGACTTTCCCATGTATTAAGCCAAACATATGTTTCTTCTAAAATCTATTTCAATGATTCTGTTAATTATTGAACATATCCACTAAAATATAATTTAATTTTTAAACAAACATTAAAGTCGTGACCATTAATTTTTATTCCTTCAGCGGGAAACTTTCGATTAAGAGCATCAAATGTTCAATTAAAAATATCGACAAAGTTCTGAGTTTCATGACTATTTTTTAATGATTCAATATTTTCATGGTCTCTATAAAATGCAATGCCCTTAGCCATTGAGTTAATAAAAACCTATAATATGTACATTTTTTAAAACAAACACTTAATATCAAATTATATATATATATATATATATATATATATATATATCAAAATATATTACCTATAATTTAATTACTGTTACTTACTTGAGAAGCTAATCTTATACTCATTTTAGAAAAATTATCCATAAATACATGTCTGTTTGTTATTTTAGGACAGATTTTAGTAGGTACTTTTATTTATTAGTAGTAATTCTATTATTGTCATTCTTATAAACGTCTATAAAATGGTTCCATCTTACATATGGTTTTTAAGGAGAAATCTATTTAAAAAGGAAAAATATTTGATATGCATTCAGTTCTTCAGTTTTGAGGAATAACTTACCTTTAATGATCTTTTATTATATAATTGGTTTCTCACATTTTTTATTAGATGTGGTGCATCAGAAAACACATATATTTGTCTAATATCGTCTAATGAATGAGTGAATGAATTATGTATGCAGTCCATGGAACCAGATATCCCCATTTCTAACCAAAATTTACGATTGGTTGATGCACCATCCGATACAATTCCATCAACTTTAGCCCCGGTATTTTCAAGTAAAGAAATAGCCTTTATTATTAATTGAGCCACAACTGTACCTATGAATTAATAAAAATGTTAACATAAATTTAAAAAACAGAATAGCATATACTTAAAAATATACTCACATACTCACTCACACAATTAATAAATATATAATTAATCTGCTATCTACACAAACATTTATAAATTAAATTAACATTCACATACAAATAAACCTTTAACGGGTCCCCTTGATGCAAAGATCGCTATTGGTTGTGAAAAATTAGTACATAGGCTTTGATACATGAAAACTAAGCCATGGTTAGCTTTTAATCCAGAACTTTCCATATCTTTACCTAAATCTTTTAATCCAGAATATAATAATGTTTTAGTATTAACATCAATGCTTTCTCGTAAAATAATTTCATCATAAATAAGCATTCCATGTCGCTGCTGTGGACTCAACAATGTTAATTTCTTTTTCAGAAGTCGAAAAAATTTTTCATCAAAACCACATTGTGTTTTTATAAGAGAAAGAAATCTCCGTTTGAGTACATGGTAACGGTAATATATCTTGTTCTCTCAAAAATGTATAAGTAGATGGAGAACTAAGAACATAGTATAAGTATGTTTAGTTTGGGTTAGATATATTATTTTAATTCTTACCCTATTTTTAATAAAATACATAACAAAATCCAATCTTCGGTATATCTTCTACTTTTTGAGTTATCTACCTTACTAGTCATAATAATTTCATGAATAATTGTTTTCTGTGATTCCCTTAATTTATAGTTGTTCAAAACATTATTAATTGACAAATCACTTAATTCTTCTGTTTGTTTATGGATATCATTCAATTCAGCATTTAATTTTTTAATTGTCCTTTGCAACTTTAACATTTGAATAAAGTAAGTATATTGATGAAATATTTAATTTAAAAATACTTGGTATAAAATGATTAATTACCTTGAATTTGATTTTTGTAAATTTTTTTTTAATTTTAAAATACACAAATATTTTTTTTCTTCTTATAGGAGTTAGAGAAGGTCCAATATGTTTTCCATTTGAATCTAACAATCTTTTTTTATATACTCTACAGGTTGAAAATAGACATTCACAAAATGTACACCTTTTAGCAGAATCAAGAATTATTTTTGAACAATTTATGTGCCGCCATAAGTTATTGAAGCCTAATGATGCACTTTTAACATTGATATCTAAGAAAAAATATTTAGAATTAGTTTTAAATGTAATCATCAAAATAATAGGTTTTAAGAAATTACTAGAAAAATCAGATGCATTGGGACCACCATAACAAACATTTATTTTATTAAATTGTTCAATAGACCTTTCAACGTTTTACACAGTAAGTGGAAATCTTAATTTGGTACCAAGATCAAAGTCATCATAATTTATGGGAATATTGTTTAAAACATAAAATTCAATCTCATGTTCTGCAGTAAATGTAATTTGTTTTTCAATGACGGCAATAACTTTTTGAACAACATTGAAGGTATGTTTTAAATAATAAAATTCCACTGCCACTTCATTTCCATATGAAAACCATCCAATTGGTAACTCTATATTTGTATAAATATTTAAAAGAGTTTTTAAAGTATAAAGTTGCTCAGATATATCTTACACATCTTCCTGTTAATAAGAATATTAGGTATAAGTTCCGGTAAATGAAAAAATGTAAATAAACAAATATTTGCAAAATAAACTAATTAATTGGAAAATACCTGTGTGGGGTCTACAGATGATGAATGACCACTGATTTCTCATTCAGATAAAAATCTATACTTTCCACAAACAATTTTTTTCTGCAAGTTGGTTTTTATCTCAAAAATCGATGAAATAGCATCTTTTTTTAAGGAATATCTTTTACGTTGGGATTCATTATGTGTCTGTAATAATTAATTTTTATAAGAATAATTTGTGTAATTGTATCATTACTTTTACTTTGTTGTGTATAAATGAGTATAAAAATTACTCTAGGCATATCATATTTTTTATAATACCTATATATTAATTTTATTATATATATTGTTATTTTTATAATAACATATATTATTTTTATTACATTTGTTTAAAAATTAATTAATTTTAAATATATTTAATAAATATACATATATGAACGAGATCGGGTAAAAATGAATTAATAACTTACTTTCAAATCTTCTGGACATTTAACATATACACTTATCATGTCCTTAGCTAAAAAATGCTTTTAGCAAATAAAAGAAGCTATGGAACTTTTTCCATTAGTTTTTGATAAAGCTTCATTCCAAGCAGTCAAAATAGAAATGTCTTTTGGTGCTTTAAATAATGTACATTTCTTATTATTTTCCAAAATACTCTTACAGCCATTAAAACTACAACGCCTAGGCATTTTAAACTTTACAATATAGACAAAGAATTTTGTTTGATCTTGTAAGAAGTTAAAATTTGAAGTTTTATTAGCTAGAAAATGATATTGGCTCTTCTTAACTAGCCAAAAAATTATATTTATATTTATAGTAGGTAATACATAGACATATACTAGTATATTATATAAGTATTATAGCAGTCGCTGGCAGTCGTCCGAGTTAATTGTGTTCCCCTCATGATTAATAACCCTATTCCCTAGCTGATCGTCTACTCAAAAGTAATATTTCCTTCCTTTTTAATCTTATTTCTGATAGTATTTACTCTCCCTCTCTCCTAGCTTTAATTAACTTCAAGGTATTTGTTCGCTTCACTAGAAATACATTTCCTTTTTATATCTTGTTCTTATCCACTAATTATTTACATAACGAGCTATTATTCGCTACACGAGAACTAATAATTCTAACACATCATTTCTGTATCTATCATTTATATGTATTTTTATCTTCTCATAATCCAAATGTATTTTATTTAACTACTATAATATGTAACCTGTCATAATCTTAAGTTCCTTTGTTATAACTATTAATAATAAAATTAAATAATTATTATTTTAGGTTCATTATATATGATTCTAATTCACAAATTTGGGTGATATTGACAATTAGTTTGTTATCGTCCACTATTGCAAAATTGAAGAATAATGCAGCTGATTAAGACAGTAAAAAGAATGGTTAAATAAAAATTTGAATCAATAAGAGCAATAAGTTTGTTCCAAATTATTTTTTTATGAAAAACACATTGAATAGAAAAATAATATTAGTAATACTAGTACCTTACGCTTGTAACTAGCAATTGAGTCTAATTACTTAAAGAAATCTAATTTGTTAAATTAAACTAATAAAACAAAGAGTAAATAATTTTTATATAGTATAATATATATATATTTTATTTTTGAGAAATAAAGCCCTGGTGTTTTTACTTTAAAATGTTAATGTATCAACAGATTGATTTGAATTTATTGTACTTCTAAATACTAAATTAGATTTATTATAAAAATGACTAAAGTGTATCTTTTTAATTACATTTCATGAAATGTTTATATTTTTTTTTGTAATATTAGTTAAGATTTTTGCATGCAAATGTGTTAAAATTATTTATAAAAATATACCTATTGTTAAATGTTCTTATTAGGCTATGTAGAATGCTTTAGAATATCTTTGGTATGATCCAATAGAACTTCAAACATACAGTCAACTATAAACTACCGCTGCTATGAAAATAACATTAATGACCTCATCTGTATATGAAAATGGCTTAATTTTTGCGACAACCACACCCGAGTACAACTGACTAGACTACTGCATCAAGAACTAATACTTTGCACTCAGCTGCAGCAACCGAGTGTATTTTCTAATAATAGAAATGTGAAATATTAAGAACGTGTGTCTAGAGCCATTATTATATAACTATATTAATAAAGATTTTAATGACATCGTTATGAAAGATAATATATGGATAGATATTAGGTAATGAAAAATTTTCCTTTATGACACGCCTTGCTATAAACATTTCACACACTTTTTCCTATTGTTGCCCTTTAGGAACAACAAACTTAATCTGATTTGTTTATCTTATTACTCTGCTTCAATAATATATTGAAGAACTAGGGTAGTAATATTTTTCATGGTGAATAGTTACTAAATTTTAATTTAACTGCAGATTGTTGAACGCCAAAAACGAGTAAGTGATTGAATATATGCACCTATTTCAATTATTTTGGTGTTTTGAATGCATTATATGTTTAATATTTTAAAGTTTTTATTATTAAATTAAGTAGGTATTTAAATACATTTTTAAATAATTAGTTGCAGAATTTTTAATACTTCAAATCTATTAGTAAAAAGACAATAGTTTTAAGATTTGTTTTTTTATTAACACTTAGAAAGAGTATTTCAATGCCTAATAGTATTATGCATTGCTTCAATTGAAGAGGAGATCCTTAACTGTTTTGTAATATTTTGAGGTTGCTCTTACAGTCTTATTGATTGTGTCTCCTTCACATTTTCTCCCAACTATGTAGGTTTAGCCATTCAAGTCCACAATTTCCATTTAATTCCATCTCCTGAATCCTCTTTATATCTTTAGCCTCTTTTTAGTCTTCCTATTCTTCATTTTCCTTCAACAAACATTTCACTTTTTCAAGACAATCTCCTACCAGAGCTCAATACTAAATCCTGGTGCACTCCTACTCTGACGCTGAAATCTTTAGTTTCTCCACATAAACTCCTCACTCTGATAGTACCTACTTGCTCCTTCATAAATGTCCTCAATTGCATTCACATACGGTTTTGGTAATATTTTCTTCAGTAATTTCAACTTTAAAATGTCTCTGGAACTGTCATATTTCTCTAAATCAATAAATATCATACACAACTTTCTCTACCATCTGCTGTGTAAAAAATATTGACTTCATAATTGTTGACCTCCAAGTCATAAACCCAAACTGATTTCCTGAACAAATATCTCACTTCTTTTCCTTTTTTCTATTAGATTTTCCCAAATCTTCATACTACGACACAAGTTTTACTCCTCTTTAATTTCCATATTCCTATACATCACCATTCTCTTTCAATGTTAGTAGGTATATGGTAGGTACCTACATTTAAGAGTAAATAAATATTCCAGTAGAATCACAGGTTTCAATAAACAAGAGTTGTGTATATAATATGTAATAGATACCTATACGAAATATTAAACCCATCTTGCCTAAATTTCACTCAACTCAATCTTCTATTGGCTTTTAGAAATTTCTCATTTAATAATCCTTCAAAATATTCTTTCCGTCTCTATCACTTCCCTGTAGGTGTCTATTTGTTAATATGTAGGTAGGTACTCTTTTATCATCATATTTTATATATCATGCATTTCTACAAACCCATGAAATTGTTTTTCTCTTCACTTAGCCAGCTAGTACACTTTTTTTGTTCCTGATCCTCATACAACTCATAATATTTCTTTAATTTATACATATTTCTCCAATCTCTTTCAGTTTTTTGTAAATAATTTTTTATTCTCACCAGCTAATTTCCACTATCTAATCCTCAATTTTTTTTATCTATATTTTCTTTTCCTACAGCAAATCTCTATATCCATCAACTTATATAGTGTTGTCACTCTCTCACCTGTGATTATTTTGCAGTCATTACACTGATTTAAAATCCTCTTCCACATAAAATCAATCCAGTAACATGAATAGGTACCTACTCAAGACTAATGTTTAATGTAAAGTACAAATGTAGACGTCTCATAAAGGACATTTTAAATAAAATGTCGATTTTGTAATATATAATAGTATATGGTATATTAGTAGAAGTATGGAAAACATTAGGAAGTTTAGGTACTTATAGGGTGGCTGACAAAGTTATTTAATAAAATACTAGTTGAAGCAAAAATTCCTGAGATGTGGAGGAAAAGTTGTGTGGTAGGTACCAATATTTAACAATAAGAATATTTAAAATAGTTCACAGTATGAAGATTTGGGAAAAGGTAATAGATAAAGAATATAAAGTAAAATATTTGTTAGGAAAAGTCAGTTTGGGCTTATACCTGGAGGTCAACAATGAAGTCAATATTTTTTATAAGACGATCACGGAAAAATGTCCAAGGTAAAAACATCTAATGGAAAAAATTTCCAACGGAAAAAACATCCAACTAGGGGATACAATATATAAAAAATAATGTACCTAATAAATAAATGAATAAAAACCTACTTTACGATAATAATATGTTGTTTATACTCGTAATTACATTTATATCGATAAAACGAAAAAAACATCAAAATTTTTTTTTATTATATAATTCAATTAATAGTGTTGATTAATATATTAAATAAGTACAATTAATTAAATTGATAGGTATCATAATTTATAACTATTACAAATAAAAACGTAACTATATTATAAATATATTCGTTTTATGTCGTTAGTGGAGAAGTACAGAGAAAAGAAGAGGAAGTTGTGTATGGTATTTTTTGATGTAGAGAATAGGCGTATGATATGACGAATAGGTAGAGGCAAGTAAGGTGAAGTTAAGTGGGGATATAGTGGGTGAGGTTAAGAGGTTCAAATATTTAGGATCTGTTCTACAAAATAATGGTGGTTTTGAGGAAGATTTGAAACACAGGATTAAGTGTGGATGGATGAAGTGGAGAGAAGCGTCACTGCGTTAGGTGTTTTGTGCGATAGGAGAATTCCAAATAGATAAAAGGTAAATTTTACAAAACATTAGTGAGGCCTGCAATAATGTAGGTACGGATCAAAGTGTTGGGCAATGGGTAGGAAAATAGAACAGAGTATGAATGTGGCAGAGATGAGAATGTTAAGATGGATGAGTGGAGTGACTAGAGAGAACAAAATAAGAAATTAATATATAAGGGGTAATATAGGAGTAGCTCCAATAGTAGACAAAATAAACGAAGGTAATAGAGAACGATATATAGAAGGTGTAAGTGAGGAGAAAGTGGGAGATCGAATTCTGTGGAAGTTATAAGGACTAGGGTGGCTGACCCCAAATTTAGGGGAGAGGGCGATGGAGGAGAAAATACATAATGGTATTTTGATAGCCTGGACAAGTTAGGCCCAAATTCTAATTAGGTAGTTAAAGTAAAAATTTAAAAAAAAACTAATTCGTATTACATATATAAGTTACCTACTTAAAAAGTTTATGATACCTATATAGTAACTTAATTAGATTATAAGTTGGTTAATTAAAATACCAACTAAGTTAGAAAAAAGTTAGTAACTAATAAATATATATATATATATATTATTTGTCTTTATTTTTAATTATTACAAAAAATATTTATTAAATTTTAATAAGTGTTTTTTAAAAATTATTACTAGGGCTGTGAATTTGTAGGAAAGTGCATTTTTTTTAGCTCATTGTAAAACATAGCTTTCTAAGCACAAAATTTGAATCATGTGACAACAAAGTCATTAACGAAACTTTTATTTTGCATTTTTCGGCGTTTTTAATTTTTTGGGTAATTTTTTTGCATTTTTAGGTCATATTTTCCTTTTTTAGTGCATTTTCCGGTATTTTTTTTATCAAATTCCGTCAATTAACATGTTTACACACATATTTTTTATTTTGCACATGCTGTATATACGAAAAATGTATATTTTATAAAATAATATTTTACACAAGCTGTATAAGGGTGTAATTACAGCGTTTGATTTGGTCAGGATTCGATAAGATAAGGCAATTAGTAGAGTAGTTATTTGTGGCATGTCAGTCACAAATTTCCAGATTAAGTAGGTATCTGTAAACTATTCGGCATTGTCGTTTAGTACCTGTTCGACATTCGTGAGTGTGCTTAGTGCTTACAGTAAAAATGCCCAAATCTAAACCGCAATTTTCGTCAATATTGCGAAAGTACGTAAATGAATTTGGCGCTGATATTTTCAGTACCGATGGTAAAATATTGTATTGCAAAGTATGTGCAGTGAGAGTTTCAGCAGAAAAAAGTTTACGATACAACAGCACATTGCAAGAGACAAGCATATTCTAGGTGTCAAAAAAAAAAAACAATAAAGAAACTTCATATTCTCAGACTTTGATTACAAGTTCATCAAAATCAACATTTAATAGTGATCTTTGTAAAGCTTTTTTATGTGCGAATATACCACTAAATAAGTTAACGCAACCAACTTTTCGTAATTTTCTAGAAAAATACACTGATAAATTGATACCAGACCAAACAACATTAAGAAAAACAAATGTTACGAAGACACTATATTTTTTTTATCAAATTTCTTTTATTAAATAAATTTAAAAATTTTTGTGTTTGTAATATAAATATTAATATGAATATAAAATAAAAATTTTCAGTGCATTTAAAAACAATTTTAAGGGAATTTTATACTACAATTTTTGTCATTTTTTGGAATTTAAAGTGCATTTTTTGACATTTTAAGTGCATTTTTTAAGGTTTTTTACTGCATTAAATTCACAGCCCTAATAATAATATTTAAAGGACACTATTTTTAAGGGGTTATATGTACAAGCAATTTTTATGAAATTTTAATTACATTTTAAGAAAAAAGAAAATCTAACAATTTAAAAGTATTAAAATATATTTTTAAAGTAATTTAAAAATATTCCAGTATTTTTTATTACTGTGTAATCACAATATTTTATAAGTGTATAAAATCGAACTAAAATCTAGACATAAAATTGTGGAAATTTAAAGTCAGATTTTAAATTTTAAAACAGATTTAAATTTGTCTGCCTGTTTTCAAGGGATAGATCGAGGCATTTTTTAATATTAAATACCTACGCTTATTTAATGATAAATAACATGAACAAAAAAAAAATGTTTTTTAATCGCCTCAATGGATACTTAGTATACTTTGTTTACCTGTATATCTTTTGAATTTAAAATTAACTTTCCAAAGTTCCGCGGTCTAGCTTTTATATAGGTGATTTTTTACGTTGATGTTTGGTTTCTTATAATTAATCATATACCATTATATTAATACCATACCATTTAAAATACTCGAATTTACTTTGGATTAAAAAAATATATATTTTAGGTACATATATTATGTTTCACCGTCGGGTATAAATGTAGGCAATAATAAGATACTAAATTTAATAATTTCCCGTTCCTTCCAAGGCCCTCCAAAATTGACCATTTTAAAAATTTTGAGTTTAATTTATTATCCATTTAATACATAGTATGGGTACACAAGAAAAACTATTTCCCATATATTATGCGGGGAATGTATATTTAATAGTTACAATGAATAAGTATTGTTTTTTACGCAAACCGTTCATGTCCTGCACGATTATTATTAGTACTCCAATTTCACCAATAAGAGTTTCTGAGTTATCCTCAGTGGTGAGTTGGGCCATTATACTTGTTACTTTTTATTTAATTGTACTTAAATGTATCTACAGATGGCCAATAAAACATTATTATTATATAACAGCCCCAAAAATATTCTGATTTTCGTACTATACATATACAATGCACATTTGATTTATTTTATTCTCCGAATGACCTTTTATATTTTCATCGTCAATACATTATAATATGTAGAAATGCAGAATTGACTAATTTGATTAACACAGTCGCTAATTTCATACTATATTATATAGGTACACATTGAACTTTTCGTACTACTGCACACAATTTTAAGGTTTGCGGTATATAACGGAGGTAGGTATACCTATATACTATATATATAGGTACCTGCACATTTCAATAAGACTTCCAATTTAATTAATTCGTGTTAATTTTTTTTCGTAGGAACACAACTCGCGTATAACCCTTTTTGCGGACAACACTTAACTCGTTACAATGGCATTGGCCCTTATATATTATATACTGACGATAGTCGTATTTCAGTACCTACCTATATATATACCTACCTATTTGTGTATATAGTATATTTTTTTTATTCATCGTGAAACCATTGCGCGCGATTGTCACAAAACGAATACATATAGCTATGGTTAATTACGAGGTTAATTATTATCTATACATAATATACCCCCATAAATAATAATAATATATTATCAGTTATCACGAACTTTTTTTGGTACATTATATACATATGTATAGAAATTTTTTTTTTTATATATATACCTATAGAATTTTTGATAGTCTATATACCGTGAACTATATTAACTATATAATATATGTATAATGTGTGTATATATAAGGACTATATTATATAGGGATATACACTAGCTGTACCTACATATAGATACATATATACATATACATACATACACCTAAAATTTATTCCTGCGCTTATATACATATAATCAAAACTATATATATAGGTAAATTATAATATATATTAAATATTGTATATATATAGGTATTTACTATACACATATATACCCGTCGACGAATCGATATCTGTTTACGTCATCGCCACGCGATGAGGCGAATTTTTTCTGCTCGGCGATTTAAAAAATTTTTTTTTCATATTATTACACGCACACACACAGACGCGCGAGTGCGCGCGCTCTTCGTACATAATATCATCGCGCATTTTTGGTACACGCTCGCACACGCTCACGCATTTACGTATATTTACGCACGCTTGTGTATGTGTGTGTGTGTGTGTATGCGTATATATATATATATATATATATATATATTGTATGTAGTCGGCACCTGGTCACGCACCTGGTCTCTGGGGCTTCGGTGTATGTGTGTGTGCGTGTATATAGACGGGCGGGAAAAAGGTCGACCGCATTCCAGGGCCGGATCGCTCCCTCCAAAGCCGCGTCGGAATGTCGTCGGCTCGTGACCCCGCCCCCCTCTACACCCCCACGAATGATGCCACCGCCACCCCTCTCCCCAACACCGCGCTGGCCCCTCCCGATCCACTATATGTATGCATGTATATATTGTATATATATATATATATATATATTCTGATCAAACAACGCAATCGTCGTCGATCTGATATAAACATATTATATACATATACTCGTGTATATACATATACGTATATATAGTATATACACACACACACACACACACACATTTTTTTACTTATTATTATTTTGTTTTTCAAACGCGCTTCTCTCCCGGGGCAACTATAATAATATAACCGTCGCCGCCGTAACCGCCGACCGGTGGCCGCGCATATCGGACGACCCCGCGCGCCAACTGCGCTCGCACGCACACACACCCCGTCGAGATTTTTTTATTCGTTGTTTTTACATTTCGAGACCGTATACACCGCGCGCACGTACACGTTACCGCCGCTGGTATAATATGCGACGCCGGGATATCATATATATATATATATTTTTTTTTTGGGGGGTTATACGAGGGCAAAAGGACGTATAAGAGATTTTTTTCCCCCTTTTAAACGTATATTCCTGCAGCAGCAATATTATTATCGTGCGCGCATATATATACTAATAGTCTGTGTATTATTATTAGGGTGCGTGCGCGTAGGTATTTCTCTATATACGTATTAAAAAAAATTCACGCCAATTAATATTATTAACGACACGGACATAATATTATACACATATGGTACATTATATAAATATGATAAAAATATATATGTACCTATATATTATTATTATTAGGTGTGCGTATAATATATTATATATATATATATATATTATACAATAACATTCCACGCGGGGTAGATAAACCCAACAACGTACTATATATATATATATAGGTACGCGTAATATATTTATACGAAAACGTCGAATCACATTTTAACCGGGCCCGCGCCCGCTCGCTCGTAGAACCGGTTCGGCCCGGCACGGGAAATATACGCGTATACGTACCTATTATTATTATTATATGCGGACGACGACGTATATTACGCGCGCGCTGCACACACACACACATATTATATAGGCACTCGGAAAGGAATAATATTTTTGTCGAACAGCGGCGGCGGCGACGGCGGCGGGAGCACCTGGGAGCAGCCACGGTGTATATTATTTTTATTATACAAGCTATATATATTTATACAGTATATATTATATATAGATGGTATGTGTGTATATACATACATATATATATATATATATATACGCATTATACATATAAATAGAAGGTAGTTAATATATATATATATATGTATATGTGGAATATTTTTTAAGTCGAGTGCAATGTTCGGAAAACGAAAATGTTTTCGACGAGATTTTCGTGTACTCTTTTATTATGTATATATATATATATATACGGACGAATAAATTATATTATTATAATGTGTACCCGATATATTTTTAATATATTCGAGGGATTTATATACTAGCCACCCATATATAATATATATATATATATACGGACGGACGTAGGAGAGCGCGCGCGAGTTGTGCAGGTTTAACGCCGTTAAATATATATTATATCGGAATGTCGTGTATGTTATTATTATACGCGCGCGACCGACGACGACCACGTGAATTCGAGAAAGTAATAACAATATAATATGATAATATACAAATATTATTAGCTAGAAATTATATCCGTCGAGTGGACGACGACGGCGCCGGGACCTTGGTCAAGCGTGGAAGACCAGTGTGCGGCGGTGTACAGGTAGGTATATATGTGGTGGAATGGCGGTTATTAGGCACGATATAATATTATGATCATCGCATAACACTGTTATAACGGCATATTATAGTGGTTAAAGTGGAAAATAATTGTTCCAGAGGACACTAAAGCTAATAATACTAACGACAAAAATCCGTCCCTTGAACCGCCGTTAAACCTTATTCCATTTTGCTTTTGAACACTTAAAATATTTTATGTAAGAATAGTAAAAAAATCAAATTGTCACAAACACAGAAAAAAAAAAAACTATATTATATATAATATAATATTACTATAAAGTTACTATACACATAATACATTTTTGGTTTTTACTATACAGAAATAGTTTTTTTTTTTTTTTTTGCAAACAATTTACCTATATAACTAAATAATACCATATTTATTAAACTATTGTTTTATTTAATTTTTTTATATTATGTACAAAAAATTCTATCTTGAGTTTCAAATGATTGACAATTTAGATCTACATAGAAGGTATATACTATATAGGTACTCTGGCATTCATAATATACAACATTATAAGTATAAAATTATATGAAAAAAAATTTAATTCAGTCTTATAAGCCACACCGACAATTTTTCAATGAAATACTTGCTTTAGCATTTAATATTTTTATCAACTTACAAACATGTTAGAAATACAAATCAAATTATAGCTAATAACATTATCTAGCGACTGATGCAGCTCATAACTCATGAAACGAGTGAAAATATATATATATATCAAAAATCGGCTCCGTCAATCGCTAGGAAATTTTGTTCTTTATAATTTATTTTTTATTTTACCTCTCTACAATATTCTTAAGTTGATAAAAATAAAAAATGCGTAAACGTATTTTTTAACAAATATCGTGATTACATAACAATTAAAAATGATATTAATACAAGACTATTTTTAAAGTACCTACTCCAAAAATATATTCATGCATTTTTAAACTGATGGATTTTCATTTCTTTATAAATTTCATACAAATTACCTATACAAAACCTTTTAAAAATCAGTTGTGTAGCGTCCTCTTAATAAATATACCTTAACACCTAATTTTTGGTATATATAGATAAAATATATAACGTATCATTTTAAAATACAATTATATATATATAATAATAAAAATAAAAAATTCAATCTACATTAAAATAGACCTATTTTCGTCATATTATAAAACCGTGATTCATCATTCATTACCATTTTGGCGTTATCTATATACCAAATATATATTTTATTTTTACTTTAATTATATTTACATGTAATTTTTATGATGAGAATTATTTTGTCTAAAGGGGACGCTAAATTTAAGCTAAGCAAAGATAAGGGGAATAAAGATAAGACGCCGTCCCCCTCACTTTAACCACTGCTTAACGGTCATTAATTCAGTATATATATTATAATTTATAATATATTATATACTATATATGCCTATATATATATACATATAATATAGGTAATGTTTGATTGTTATCATTATTATACCCATATTATACACTGAACCAAATATATCTGTGATAGTGTGATTTCAATAAAAATATAGATTAATTTAATGATATGGTTGTTAATATACGTCCCATAAAATTTTTGTCGATTTAGAAATAAAATATTTGTTAATTTAACAATAAAATAACAAAACGTATTATTCATTTAACAATATATTTTATCAATGTCTTGGGTAAAATTGTTGTAAAATCTGTATTCATTTTACAAATTATTTTTATTAAATTCTAATTTATATATTTTGTGAAATTTACAAAATGATTTTGTTATTGTAAACACATTTTTTATTAATTTAACAATATAGGTACACATTAAAATGATAAAAATTTTATTATTTCAACAAATATTCGTTTATTAAAATTTGATTATTGCATATTGTTAATTCTACCAATATTTGGTTCAGTATAGGTTATTTGTATAGGTATTTGAAATCTAACTAAATAACAGATCAAATCTATACGGCCGTGGTTAGGTGAAGATTTCTGGAGGAATTTTCAAGAGATAAAAGGATAATATTATATCATAGTGTACTAATATTTTCGAACTCTAAATGTGTCGAAAATCAAATTATTCTATTTTCTACTCTAGAAAATTACAAAATATAAAAAATAATGTCCGTGGAAATAATTGAAATAATACTATACTTACCTATATTAATACTCGCCTATATATATTTTCTTGAATTTCACATACTTTGAAAATAAAATTCAAGAATGTTTTTTTTTTTTTTTTTTTGGAAATTAATACATTTTTTAGACTTATAGGTACTATATAAACTAACCTACATAAAAATATATATTTAAAAAAATGAATTATAGTAATAATTACTAATAATATTGATAAAACTTGAAAAAAAAAAAAAAACGTGAAGCGAAAAGTGAAAACTACCTATATAGAAGTTAGATCATAATATTTGACTTTTTAAAAAAATAAAACGATTAAATTATAACACAAAACGTATAGTGTTTACATAGTGTCTAATTTAAATATATTATGCCATCAAAATCTAAATGGAATTTATTCGTATCGTTGTATACACGATTTAATTATTAGTTCTCTTTTTATGAATAAGTTAGCTGATATATCATATTACTACGAGTCCGTGAATGTAAAATTAATTAATCATTCTAGATCGTATACCTATACCTATACCTATATAGTGGTCATATCATATTGCCCCCGGCCGTCAAACACGTTTTTCAAAAATCAACTTTAAAAAAGCTGTACCTAACTTTTTTAACCAAATTGATGAAAATGAAAAGGAAAAATGATCTTAAAAATCATATAAAAAATGTCGAAAAATGCAAAATTAATAATAATGTGATTCGAACTTTATGCCAAAAATCTGTTTAACAAATAGTAATAAAAAAAAAATCTATTTGCTACAAATTCATAGCCATAGTATTAATATGTATCATATTAAAATATAATTAGTAGGTATAATTCCAAAGTAAATTTGTTGTTGTAAATTACAAAAACTAAATGGGATTTGATCGTTATAATAATAAAATCATACCTATATAGGTAGGTACATATTACATCACAAACGCGATAATAGTTTAAAACATTTTTCCTGGTTGCGCCATTGCCTATAATAATTGATAAAGTATTAGTACGTTGCATACAAAATATACAGGCAAATAATAATATACTAATAATGTGGCATCGCGATATTATTCCACATTACCACGTATTCTAAGAAGTAGAATTCAAATATTTTAAATTCCTGTGCATAGGTACACATTTTTTCCAGCTAATAAATTCCGTATAACTATGATTAGAATTCCAATTTTATTTTGTTTTATTTATTTTTTACAAAGTCATTTCTAATAATTGTTTTAAATAGGTATATAGTATTAAATTACAATTATTTTTTCATTTTCCATTAAATTGTATTCCAAAAACATATATCTTTCCGTTCAATAGATTTCAAACATTTTTTTTTTTTTTTGTATACAGAGTGAGATTATATAAGGTATAGTTACAACAATCCGATTCATCCAGCAGTTTTTAATCAACCGCTCAATCTAATGTGTGTAGATATATTTCAGAAATCGGAATAAGTTATATAATATATAGATTAATATGTATAGTAAATTAAATAAAACTGAAATCCACAAAACATTTACTTCTATTGTGAGCAAATACGTATTTTGGCAACTATACCTTTGTTGTGATGTAGTATATAAATATATTCTAGTGCGGTCTATTTTATTTACATAAATATTATACATGTATTAAGTACTTAATTTATAAATATTGTGTAGGACGTAGGAAGTGTATTATTATTACATATGTACCTGATTGGGCCGCAGTATTTAAAATACTAATTTTTGAAATGTATTTGAAAATAGCAGGAATATTACTGACTGGAATACTTCATTTTGAGGTACATTTTGCAAATTTAAATAGTTTTTTTTTTTTTTTTAAATCAGTACACACAAAATCAAAATTTATGCATCACCGAGAAATTATAGCCTATATAATTTATAATATATTTTATATATTATAATATTATATATTATATTTCTAAGCACATATACATATATATATGTGTGTGTGTATGTGTGCTTAGAAAGTTAGAAATATCAGGTCAATCTGTTATATAGAGTACATTATATATAAATAGTTAAAATTTATAAAACAGCAAAAAAAATTTTTCAAATCTTCAATTTTTATTAAAACTGATGAGTACAGTTTACAGTGATAACTGATAAATGTTCAAAATAAAAATTATCGACGTTTTAAAAAAACATTTGAAATACTCAAATTCTAAAAAAAAAAGTATAATAGTATTTAATATTGTATACGAAAAAAGTACCTAAACTTAAATACTTTTATTCAAATGGTATACACGCTTTAAAAGTTCAACTGGGTGTACCTATAACAGTTATTTAGTAGGTATATAGCTATACTCTTAACTCTACATATATATATATACATAGTATAGCTAATTCTCGAAACCACTTCTAAAAAATACTTTTGCGATCTATACGTATATAAAAGCGCAAGAATGTGCAAACATTATTATTGCGGTGGGTATAATACATATATTTATAATTAGGTAAGTATATAGAGAAAAACGTTTAGAATTTTTTTTATAACAATGTATGTAAAAAATAAATAAATAAAAATAAAAAAGAATACCGATATACATATAGAATGCCGTATATACATTCTTTACTATACCTACTCTCAAATAGTTCCCATGTTTTCAAGTAATTTCTAATCCATGAAGACGGTATTATTTGTCGCTATTTGTAGTTTATACCAGTGGCAGTTTTACGGGAGGGGGCGATAGGTGCCCCCCCTTTACCTTTTTTTTTTAAATCTTTATTGGTTGAATTTTTTTAATATATATGATTATAGTTTATAATAAATTATTCACAAAGAACAATTATGATTCCGATATTTTGTCTAAAACACCGACATTGAGATAGATAACAAATAATTGTTATTTACCTCTATAGTATACATTGATTTTTGATATCCGGAGAAATGAAAAATCTCGATTTGACGAAATCGTATTTTTGCCATTTTTTCAACGTTTTTTTGGTAATTTTTCCTCGCCTTAAACAAAAATTACTGAGAAAATCGAAAAATGATCTCTTTAAAATACCAACTAGATGCAATTTGTTACCGGATACAGGGTAAGCTTGTAAAGATCGGAACACTCCTTCTGGTAGAAAATTTGTTAACGGAGAAAAATAAAAAAATAAAAATAAACATCATTGTAAAACGCTCAGAATCTAAAATAATGGTAAAAGAAAAAAAACGGGGGTATAAGATGTCTACATTTATATTTAGAAACCTAAAAGTAAAGTGTATGTATGAAATATAAATGAAAAAAACACTTTTTGCCGTCCCCACCACCTCAGCGTTTATCAAGAACCGCCACTGGTTTATTACGCTTTATTACTTTATATACTTGCTAGAAAAAGTGAGCAAAATTTGTTGTTAATATATAATGTTATTCTTGTTTACGTTTTGTTAAATTATAGTAGGATACAAACTATATATTGTTATATTCATGCACGCATATAATGCGTACGGAAAGTTTAATCACATTTACAAGACTGGGCGTGGATGTCAGAGACATGTCTGGAGACTTGTAGATAACACGGAATAGTTTAAATTATCGTATATTATTAAATTAATATATATATATATATATTTTTTTTTTATTACTAAAAATGTGTATCGAATTGGAATATACCCAGAATTTGTGCACATTTTTATTACTAAAAATGTGTACCGAATTCGAATATACCCAGAATTTGTGCACCTAGTGTATTCTTTTGTAATACTATACAATATAAGTGGTAAATTATTTTTCCTCTGGTATTATACAGCATTACGTATTTACAGAATAAAATGGAGAATTTAATGATGTACGCGAATTATATCTTATTTGATTCTAGTGTTCTACACATATAGGTATGAAAATGTAATAATAGTAAAAAAAAATCAGTACGTACCTTTTTTGACGAGACAAAAAGAAACGATTAAAACATTCATATGCCTATCTACCTATATAACACCTATACCTATATTATCTAACTCTATCATTTTAAAGTTTAATCCAATATATTTAAAAAACTTTTTATCACCAAATTTGTGTTCTGTTGATTTTTCGTATTTCATTTATTTATTTATTTATTTTGTGCGATCATTTAAGCGTTTAGTGTTTACACACATTAAACAAAATACGTCTTTAAACGTTTTTATTTTTCGCGGGACAACGTATATCACTGTAAAGATTAAAGAATATCAATCCTATTTCCTAATCACTTTATAATAGTCTATATATTATACAGTATACACTTCAATGCTTATACATAATATTTTAATATATGCATTTTTACATTTTTTTTTTTTTTTTATATCTACTTCCTAATGTAATATGTAGGTATATAATACATATAATATGCAGATTGTAGGTATGATATAATATATGAATACCTATGTGACTAGGTATGCGTATCTATCTATTTTTATGTTCCGTTTTAGTGTATCGTGTTTAGTAATGTTCTAATTAATAATTCTGTCCCAGACAGCAAACGACTGTACGTCGTTATATTTCATTCGATAGTCGAAGAAATATTTTTATGGATGTGTTTACGAAGAACATCGCCCTGACGAACGATATACGAATGCTTTAATTAAAAACGTATTTGACTAAACATATATTCGTTGTTACAATGTAGTTATTAGGTTTAGGGAATATGCATGAAATACTCATTATTGTTGAAAGAGCAAGAGAATGTTTCTTATCTCGACAAAATTTAAAACTCGTACGCAGAAATTAATATTTTCTGAAAAAATATACAACGCATTCTATATTCCGAAATAGAAATTTAATTGTATACGATAAATATTAAATACCCACGGATATCGGCAAAGAATGTACGTAATTTTTTTTATTAAAATATGCACTCAAACTTCTGAGTTTACATGATATTTAATAGTGATATTTTTCACAAAAATTTTAAAAATATCAATTGAAAATGAATTATTTTTTCGTACAGGTCAAAATGTCGATAATAAATCTACACTTTTTACAATATTTGGCTATTATATGTATTGTGACTTAATACATAAGTATAATACCAAATAAGAACATTTTTTTATAATTTCATGACGATATTCGTTCATATTTTTTTAATTAATATAATAAAATATTGATTCAAATTCTAAACTGTAGCATTAACATAATTATATAGATATAAAAACTACTTAAAAATACTCTTTGTTTCAGAATGAAAAGATTTTAAACAAAATAAGTATGATAAATTGTTAAATAAAACCTTTTTCATTCTAAAATATTCTTCAGAATGAAAACAATTCTAAATAAACGATCACATTTTCTTACCAATCAATAAATTTTGCATTAATGTAAATGATCAGTTTAATGAAATTCTAATATCAATCTACACAGAAAAAATGAAAATAAATTATTCAATGAAAAAAAAATGATCTGTCAAACATATACTGATTACCTATTTTTCATTTTTTTTAAAAATTATTTTATTAGTAGATAACATCAAATATTCAAATATGATAAATGTTACCAGGCCGGATTTAGTGAGACACCTCCCTGGTTGGTGGGGCAGTATTAGACACCCCTCTCCAATCTCGGAAAGTAGTCGACGAAATGAAGTTCAGTTGATAAAAACAAAAAGGTGATAAATCATAAATTGATGAGTCGGCAAAATTAGAAAAAATTCGATGACCCTTTTTTTTCTTTACATTTAAAAGATGCATTTCCGTCGGTATTTGGAGACACACACTCCCATAAATATTTCTCAGCACCGACCCTGAATTTATTTATTTATGCGGACAAGCCCTTGGAGAAAAAAAAATATACAGATGAAATCAGTAGCGTATTTTCAACTTTTTTCTGGGAAAGGGGATCCAAATATATTGAAAATAAATAATTTATACTTATAATCTTTATATATATTTTACTATTTTTAGGGGCAAAATAGTTGATAGACAAGGGTCTATTGGTAAAGGGAAGAGGGTTGCGGGGTTCGACACTATTTTGGTAAATAATATTTATTCAATATATTTCATTTAAATTTTGAATTTTTCGAAATTTTTAGCCTTAAATGCCCTTAATTTTGATATATTTAGAGTAATTTTGTAAAATATTTTGTATCACATGGAAAAAATGTTATCATTAAGTATGAATAAAAGCGAGTGATAAAATACCTAACTTTTTTTAACATTACATATTTTTATAATTTTTTCTAATTTTCTAATAGTAATATAAAAAAAAAATGTACAGTAAATGGGGTGGATAGGTTAAAAGTAAAGAACTAACGATTAGTAGGGGCAAAACAGAATACATATATATAATGCATAATTTTGGTGAAAAAAAATATAGAAGGAATAGGGAAAGGCAAGAAATAAAGTTGAGTGGGAATGTAGTGGGAGAGATTGAAATATTTAATGTCCTTTGCATAGAAATATGGGAGCTCCGATGAGAATATGGATATGAAACACAGAATTTAGTATAAAGTGGAGAGAAGCGTCAGGTGTTTTGTGTGACAAAAGAATCCCTTTTTGATTAAAAGGTACCTAAATTGTAAAAAAAAATATGTTATCGAATATATTTTCTTTTAATAATAACCAAACATATAGATTCGAAGCAATTATAAATGATATAACAATAATTTCTTATCTTAACTACTGTGGAAATCATAAGACAAAGATAACTTAGGTATAGTTAATGCCTGGTTGAAATTAAAGTTTAAACCATGAATTTACAGTTATGAGAATAATATAAATGTTCAATGTGTGTTGTGATTTCCATTTTTTTACTGGCTAGTTATTTTTCTTGATGATTTTCAATTCGTAACTGTGAAACGTTCAGAATTGTTCAAAAAAATTAATATAATATTTTAAATTACAAATAAAGTTAATCATTTTTACATATTTTATTTTATAATATTAAGTTAGTGTTAAGTGGTAAACTGATTTATTAGATTCTGAGTGGATGTGTTTTTTTATGTTTAATAAAAATATCTACTAGAAAAAGTACATATTATATTGTAGTACTACATTACACATTTTCCGGTAGCAAATTGTGTATAGTTAGTATTTTAAAGAAGTAAATTTTCTCAATAGATTTTTAAAGCATCAGAAAAGACTACCGAAAACTATATAAATACGCGATTTTGTCAAAAACAATTTCTTGTAATTTTGAAGTAGTCTTGACATTTTTGACAAATATGAAATGTTGTACTTCACTAATACAAAAAATTTCAAAAAATGTTTTAAAACATTTGTAAATTTTGAGCTATTTATTGCATAAAATTGATAATTTTTAATTTGAATTTATTTAATTAATTAATAATTAATTTTTTTTGTTATAAACTCGAATTCTTACCAACTACTTATTTTTTTTTACCATATTTTTACATCCCCCTCCCCCATTGAGAATTACTGTGTACACCACTGGAAAGTAGTATAAGGAATGCATGTTGACGGAAAAAGGGAAAAGGTACCCTAAAATAGGTAGGGGGTGTAATAGAGAGTGATATGAGGTGGGATCAAGGTGTAAGTGAAGATGATTTAGGAGAGTTAAGTGGAAGTGTAGGAATAGGGTAGCCGACCCCAAATAGTTGGAAGAGAAAAGAAGATTATTTTAAGATATTCATTTAAGAATTAAGAATATTCTAAATTTAATATTTAGGCATACGTATACCTGACGAAAAGGTTAACAGTCTTTGACAGAAATACTAGGTGCATAAAAAGAAACTACAGGATAAGTCATAAAAGTTGTAAAATATAATATTAAAACATTCATTTCGTATACTTTTAAGTTTTAATTGATAGATTTTCTTTAAATTTTAAAGCTGATTATTCCTTAGTTTGGTAATAAATGCTAAAAGTACCTCAGAACCATAGCCTAATAATTATAATATAGTTCATCGAATTTTGATTACCAAAAAACGTTGTAGTTTTGTAAAATAATTTTAAATAGTAAATACATTAATTGGAGAGACTCAAATATATGTTTAAAACATTTTTAGTATATATATATATATATATATATATATTATTTATATATACATACTTATATTTTTTTAGTTTATTTAACCTTGAGTAAAATACACAGGTATCTGTGAAATTATCAATTGTTTTGAACCAATATTTTCGGGTTTATGAAAAAATAATCATTATTTTAATCCTGTATTTATCGATAGTTTTTTCTGAAGTGTTTTTTAAAAATCAAAAAATTTCCTCTTCAAAGTACCATGCTGATAAAATATTTTGCACCGTTCAGAATCTAAAATTTAGTCATTATATTCATTAGGGCATTATTATTACTTTTTTAAGTCATCAAACTCAATTTCTAGTTATTAATGTTTAAAAAAAAATACTATCTACAAAAATTAATTATATAGTTAAGTATTTAAGTTTTAAAAATCAATATTTTTTGGTTCTGGGGGGGCTACCCTTGGACCCCCCCCCGTAAATACGTTACTTGTTAGTATTTTATTATTATTTTGAGTAGAGCAAGAAACCTATTATATTTATAATGATATAAGTATTTTTTTTTGTGTGAGAAACTTCGATCAGAAGAAGTCGAGTAGGAGTTTTGGAGTAAATTACTTTTTTGATAGTAGTTTCTAATTGGTTCTAGTTAGTACTTTAAGAGATGATTTTTCGACTTTTCCAGTAATTTCCTTAAGTGAAAAATTATCTTTTATAACGGAAATATTTTATAAATATAGGAGAATTAACAAATAAAATTATCATGGACTCGTGGTTACCTATTTTTTTTAAAATTATTACACCAAAACTGGGTTTAAAATCGTTTTATTGAATGCAATGATTTATCCTAACCAGTATCCTACCCGACGAGTGAAGTGCACATTTTTGTTTTATTTTATAATTATTTTAGAGCAATGCAATTTTCATGTACTTTGGTATAATATTCCTAATACAATAATTTGAATCAATATACTTGTATAAATTATGTAAAATTGTATAAATAATAATTACCTTACATTACACTGTATGCATTTTGTTATTTTCCCAATGAGTTACGTTAATTGAATCATGCTCATAAATAATAACCATAATTTTGTCACGTTAAAGTGCTTTTTATATACCTATAAGTATATCTTACCACTACTACAATAATGTCGTGCATCCATTTAACATTTTTTTATTCGAACGTATACTCTACTCTCCCTAAAAAAAAATACGTTCACACGGTAAATGTATAATATATATATTTATATATATATAGGTATACCTACTATATAATATATAATATATACAATATAAGGTGTACAATCGTATTGTGTTTTATTTCGACCTTTTTTATATATATTTCGTGTGTTCTAATTGTGTTCAGGTGAACGAAAAATCGAATATTCCTATTATGTCCGTGGAGGGTCAGTGGCAGGAATGTTTTTTTTATACAATATATATGGTCTGAATAGATATTTAACATAAAACATGCAATTTCTATATAGTTTTTGATATCGTCCATGTGCATTCGTTTATCAAAATTATATATTTTTATAACTCAATGCTCACGTGTGTTCTCAGCTTTAACGATTTAATATCTTTAATCTAAATGCCGTCGACCGAACGCATCCATAATTTCGACGATTAGTTTGTCATAGTTCTAACGTTTGCACATAAATATATTGAACTCATTATACTTGTAAAGTAAACATATTATTCAGATATTTTTTGAAATATTAGAAAAAAAAATCAATTTAAACATTTAGTGGCAACATTAGAAAAGACCATTGCAAACATTTATCCATTTAAAACTTCATATACCTCGACAAAATAATATTTGCAGACCCGTTAACTAAAAATAAAAATACAATTTATTATGGTTTATTATGGATAATATTATCAATATAATATCAAAGCGGAATCACAATTTCTAGATTGTCTCTTATGCATACATTATTAACTAAAGAAATTTGAAAAAAAAATATATATGTTATGTTAAATGATCTGGGACGTGTACTCGTGGAACCATAACTATAAGGATCATTTCATGATACACTTGAAACTCAATAAGTGCCTAATGAGTTACTCAACTGTTTTAAGTGTATAATGAATATTTTATTATATTGTGTAATTTCGGTATAAGGTATTTATTATTTATGATACGCACGTATCATTGAAATTTGTTATTTATATTTTAAAATTAAACTACAAAATTTAATTTAACGTTTGATATTAAAAATTATCTATATGCATTATAATATATACCAGATACCTATACGTATACCTATAATATAATATATGGTACCTACATAATACACATATGATCATATACCTACTGCAGGATACCGTTTAATGTGACCATTGTGACCATTGCTTAACAGAATCGTTTTTGTAAAACCCATAATCCCAGTCATATGTCAACGTCAAATGTAATTTATTATAATAAATGTAAACAGAGTTTTTGAAATTCGGATCTTTTTAACTTCCGAGGGAGTACGGTCCGGGGATATTGTTCAGTTTGTCATTTTCTAAAAAGATACGATCCGTAACAAAACTGCGTATTTTAAAATTCCTGGATTCTATACAGTGCAAAAATATATGTTTATACCAGTAGGTACTTACATATATTTCCTTTCTTCTCCTCCCCGAGTTATATGGTCCGTCCTGGGTTATAATAGAATGGTCGCATATTTTTACTTTCCGGATCCTATACGATCCCAGGATATAATATGGTTTTATATATTATTTCCAAATTTCTATACGGTGACAATACCATTCAAATATATTTTGTATGTATTATAATATAAAATATACATACATATATATAACTAGGTATATTTCATAATTCACGTGGTATTCGAGGATCTTAAGAGGCTGCAACACCAACGAAAAATCGACCTAAAAGCGTGACAAAACTGTGGAACTTTGAAAAGTCGGATTTCAATTCTGAAAACTGTTTTGAATTCATCAGTTTGTCTTCTAGGGATCGAT
>JAIPRL010002495.1:0-58601 GCA_025469235.1 Pemphigus obesinymphae
ATGGCCACCGTAAATTTTTATTTGGTACATTACCTATATTGGTTATAGATAGGTACATAAATAGTTATGAGAAGCAAAACAATTTTAGTTTATTAATGAAATAATCTAATGCAAACAAATAAATTATTAATATATAGGTTTATAAATAAAAAAAGGGCATAAATGCAGTTTTGTTCCCAGACGTCTTTTTCAAAATTTTTTTTTGAATCCTATGTATTCTTTAACGCTGAAAAATATGGTGCAATCAGAATTTGGCGGTCAAACTTAGTTTAGAAGTTATAGCAATTTGAAGTTTTTTGTATCATCAAAAACAGCATATTTTACGTTGCATCTTCATATCAAAAGTGTGGTTTTTTACCCGACATAAATTATGCAAATTCCAGTGATAATTCTGACCCAGAAAATGATTTTGAAATGGTCTAAAATGTAATTTTTTTAAGTTTCATAAAATAAACGATATATAATAATATAGATAATTATGATTATGCTTATAACGTATAAAATTTAACTTATTACCTATCCGACGTGGTGTTTCATATTGTGTGTGTAAATTGGGGGATTCTCGAGTAGCGAGGGTTCACCCGTTAGGTTGTAGGTCTACTCGAAGGGTAGGTACAGTTATAGACCTCTTAGGCTGCTATCAGCCCCGGGGGGTTTGGGGCCGAGCCCCAAATTTTAATTTATAAAGTATATCAGCTAAGTCAATTACTATATGTCACCGTCTACAAGTAAAAATTCTGTATTTTCTTCATTACAGGTTTCAAAATATTGCACTTCTAATTCGGTTTCGGATTATTTGTTTTTTTTTGTTTTATTTGTTATCTGATACAACTCTTGTATTCACTTTGTTAGCTTTAATTTTTATAGGGTTGTCAACTTACATTGTTATTACACATTAGTCCATACACTGTATATATATCTAAGAGTGCAATAATATCCATATGACTTATCAAATTACAAAATTACACTATTTACAAATGAAATAAAAATTGCTGGCCATAGCAGGGGTACTGGCCATAGGTGGCAACTCCACCCTATTCATTTTAATCCTTAGTCAAAACTGAAAACAACATGTGTGTTTAATAATAAAATATTAAAAAATTGCATGTCCGTATTAAATAGGTATATACTATATAGTATACTTAAGTTTTTCTTGGTCTAGATTATTTAACTACAGAATGTTCAATATCCATTGATGAAACTGCCATTTCTTCTAAAAATATTGCCAACGACGAATGTGAAATAACTTCTAAATCAAATGTTTGTATAGTTAATAACATCTTACCTATATTAGAGAAAGTGATAACATCAAATTCTGAATACCTTAATACTAATGATCCTGCAAAGATAAAACTACTCGCTCCTTATTCTTATAATTTAAAGAAGTTAATTTTAAATAATGGTCCATGTCAACCAAGTAGTAGGGATATAAAAATCAATAAATTCCCAATGTATAATGGAAGACATTTTAGACCAGAATAGTTTACTAAAAGTATGCAAGGTGGAAATATAGTCAAATGAGATTGGCTTTCATACTCATTAAGTGAAGACAAAGTATATTGCATGGTATGCATGCTAATGGAAGAAAAAAATAAATGGACTATAGATGGCTTTAATTCATGGAAAAAAGCTACTTCTAAATTCATTACTCATGAAACTTCATATCGCCATATTGAAGCATGTCTCCAACTAAAACTAATGTTTGAATGTCTACCATTGATTCCTGCCCTTGAAGAATCTAATAAAAAGGAAATTGCCACTAATAGACAAATAGTTAGTCAACTGATTGATATTACTATTTATTTAGCTAGGCACTGTTTAGCATTTAGGGGACACAGGGATAATTGGAAAGCTCCACAAAATGAAGTTCAAGGAAATTTCAAGGATTTAATTATATTACTAGCAAAATATTCTCCTAGTTTGGCATCTTACATAACAGGAATTCAAAATACTAAAAAGAAATGTCGGTTTAATTTTGTTTCTTGGATGCGCCAAAATCAATTAATTGAAGCCACAGCTTTATATATTCGTACAGAAATTGTTCGACAGATAAAAGAAGCAAAATATTTTAGTGTTTCAATGGACACTACCTTTGATAATTCCAAAAAAGAACAGATGTCTTTTGTCGTTAGATATATAAATGAAAATACTGGTGATGTATGTGAGCGTGCACTTGGTATGAAACAATGTTCAAACACAACAGCAAAATATCTCTTATCAATTTTTGAAAAACTTTGTGATGATAATGAGCTTGACTGGAAACTTAATTTAGTTGGACAATCATATGATGGAGCATCAAATATGAGAGGAGCTTATGGTGGATTGCAGGCGTTAATTAAATCATCAAATTCTGCAGCGACATATGTGTGGTGTTATGCACATAGATTGAATCTTGTACTCACAGATGCAGTAAGCTGTTCTTCTAATGCCAGAGATATGTTTGGACTTATAGAAACAGTTTATGATTTTATTTCGTCTAGTAAGAACAGAGTAGATATTTTTGAAAAAAATCAAAAAACATTATACCCGACAAAACAAATCAAACCATTTAAAAGAGTTGAAACCACTAGATGGTGGTCACATGACTTAGCTTTACGGACTATTATTTCTACTTTTGATGTGCTTTGTGATACGTTAGATGAAGTTGAAAATAACATTAGATCTAATGAGCGTAAAAGTTCTCACCAAGCTAGAAGCATTTACGATAATATTATAAATGAACGTTTTTTGCTCACCGCATTTACATATATTCAAATTTTTGATATAATAACTCCACTAAGTACTATACTTCAAGCTAAAGATCTAGATTTACTAGGTGCTATTGAATGTGTTTCAAAAAGCATTGAACAATTACAAAACCTTAGAAATGAAGATGGCTTTCTCAAAATAATAAAAAAGGTATCAAAGTTTAAAGATTATTCTTCGATATGTATAGAAGATTTTAAATGCATACATTTAACTCGTAAAAAACGCGTCCCTCGTATGACGGGAGAACATACTATTGATGAACGTATTGATGATCCCCTTCAAAATTTCAAAGTCAATACTTATTTTGTTGCTATTGATATAGCTCTCAATCATATCCGAGAACGTTTTAGTGACATATCTACAGGTATATGCAAAGATTTGTCACTATTTTCTAGACGTCGTCTAAAAGAAATAGCAGATGATAATACTAAACTTCCGGTTGATGCGTTTAAAATCTTTGCTACTGTGTATGAAAAATTTATAAATAGAAGTGATCTCTTGCGAGAATATATTCAATTTTCCAATTGCTATTTTAAGTTTGAAAAAAATAAATACTTGCCATTGAAATTACATAAAATAAAATATAACAAAGAAAGTGATAGTTTGTCAGATAATTACATCGAATTCTCTGATAGTGAAAATTCTGATTGTTCAAGTTTAAGTGATTGCTACAAACAAGAAACTGAACTGCCGATTAATGGTAACAGTTTAACTACAGTATTACAAGTAATAAAAATAAGCGGATTATCATCAATATTTCCTACCTTATATGAAGCACTTAAAATTGGTTTAACTTTACCTGTGGCTAGTGCTACAACAGAAAGAAGTTTTTCAAAACTTTTAATATTAAAAAACAAGCTTCGTAGTACAATGGAAGAAAAAAGACTAGACTCATTAATAATCATATCTTGTGAATCAGATATTGAAATAAATAATAATTGTGTAATCGACATATTTGCAAAAAATAGTCCATTTTTATTAAAATCATTAAGCCGTTAACTTAATAATGTACTTGTTCTGTATTTTTTAATTTCATATTAAAATATTTATAATTTTTGAAGTATAATATTATGCATAAAATACCAATACCTATATATTATATATATGGTTTTTTTTATTATAATAGTAAATAGCTATGTGGAATAATTACTAAGGAATAGTTATTATTATATTGTATATTTGTTTAAGAGATAAATAGGTGTAGGTATCTATTGTGAATAAAATAATAGATTTCTTAGTTCATATGTGTAAATTTGTTTTGTAAAATAAATATCTAGGTACTCATTTAAAAATCAGTGTACTACATGGATTCATATAATCTGTGTAGTATTAAAATAATAAATCTATACAGCCAATAAGGTCAAAATTTTGAAAATTACTTTATACATTCTTAGGTATAAGTGTATAAATTACATATTATTTTCAATATATTTTATAATATAATATTATATAAAACACAAATTTTAGTTCCTAAATCCCCCAAAAGTATATGAAATATTAAAGAAAAACACTTTGCATTTAAAGGTTTATACGTTTTTAAAGTGAACCCTCCCTAAGATAAAATTCTGACTATGTGCTTGATCTAAAATATATACTAAATCATAGGCGGAAATCCCTGGGAAATTTTGGGGGGGGGGGCCGATAATTTGTACGATTAGCATATAATTTTTAAAACGTTATATTGCCATATAAAATGCCCAAATAATTGTGAGGGCTACCGGAGTTTTTGGGGGGCTTAGTCCCCCTAAGCCCTCATTTGCACCTATGTACTAAATAATAGGTGTATGGGTGGGTGGGTATGAAAAATGTTTTGCACCCACTTCATTAAAAATGGTTTTGTGCCACTGTAAACATTGATGACATCGGTAATTAGTAGGTAGTGCTGAGCACCTTATCCGGATCGATAAATATGCTATAATCCTGATTGCAATTACAATCTGGATTACATGATTATCGTTATTCGATTATCAGTGAAAAATAATTACAACTTTTATGAATAACGCGCAAAACAAATGGTAAAAACAACCATGATCCAAATACATGTTGACCATTTTAATTGTATTAAACTTTCCTATAAGTTGACTATTATATATTATATTGACAAAATTATATATATCACAATATTGATTGGATTCGAAATCCTAATTAAATTTACAATCCGGATTATATTTGCAATCCCAATTGAGGTCGAGGTCTTATATTTACAATCCAGATCGATTGATTGGATCCTAAATCCGGATTGTATATTTTAATCCAGATTACGGATTGGTCAAAGGAATGCTCAGCACTAGTAATTAATAAACAGTGTTGACCACACGTTATGACCAGAATGTAACTAGACGGCCAAAAGTTGAAATATTTCAACTATGTGGTAGTCGCGGTATCGTTTTATTTAATCAACACGGTCTCAATTTCTAATCGCATTTGAATGAGCCAATCAATAATTAGTATTTCATCCGATACGGTGATCCGTGAACCTTTATTGCTCAAAACAAGGTTGCAAGTATGAACACATTTGAAACCATTGACATAATGTCTATGTTTGGAACGCACAACGTATGACATTACGTGGGCATGCAAACACCTGAAGACAATGTGGTAAAATTTACATGCATAAAATTTCTTTTCTATTTTTAAAAAATGAAAAAACAATTTTTTTCTGGGGAACTAACTTAAAACATAAAGTATAGTAAGAAATTTTAAATTTAATGAGAAATAGTAAAAAAAAGTGAGTCTGCCATTCGAGGGGCTAGCGATAACTAATCTGTATATTTTTAAACCAGGATCTGTACTATATTTAATCAATGCTATTATCATCGATTACCTATATTAAATTTATATAATACTATTATTAAAACATATTCAATTTTAACAAAATCATTTACAGTTTTTCATTTTAGGCAACTTTCTTATGTGTTTATCGAAAAAATTAAAAACCTCTAAAGTACTTTGTAGATGAAATTAACCACTGGAAAGTGGTACGGCATGTAACAATCGAAGCACTCCTTTCAATATAATTTGTTAGTAAAAATAAAAAATAAAAAATAAAAATACATCATTGTAAAACCAATTCGTTCAGAATCTAAAATTACAAAACATAATTGATTAATATTCTAATTTTTTTTTTACGTGTAAAAAATCAATTTCTATAATCAAAAAAAATCAAATAATTATTGTAAAATAGGTTATAAAATAAATTAAATTGAGTTACTACCTATATTATAGCTAGTAATAAAAAGATAAATAAATAAATTGATAGGTACTAGCACTTCAATATCCATTTATTTAAAATGGAGCAACGAATATGTTAATAATAGTAGTATGGTGTACCCAACATTTACAAGTAGGTACAATCAAAAAAATGTCCATTCAATACTTCATGTATACAATGGTATAATACTACCTTTTTACCTTATTTTGAAATATCTACTACCTAGTTTGAAAACACTATGCACAATATACCGTGTATCAAAAAACATATCCAAATTTATGAATAAATATATATGTAAAATAAATTTTCAATATATATTAATAAAAAAAACCTACAATGTTTTATAAATCCATAGGGCAAACACATATTTGTATTGCCAATTTTTTTAAATACCTTATTCAGATCAACCAAGTATAAATTATACAAATTTACCATACATAAAGTTGTTTTCTTTAGCTAATAATTATATATTACCAATGTTTTCACTCATTCAAAGTAAATTGATAATTTATTGTATAGAGGAGTTGTAGTAAAAATTATAAAACAGCTTCATATTTTTCATGTTTTTATATTTGTAATACATTAAAACCATAACTATTCATGCATCAACTTTTCCTTTTGTCTTGCCAACTTCTTTTTCGATACTTTCTTCTTTTCAGCCTCATCCTTGGGTACTTTAGCAACAAATTTCTGCTTTTCAGCAAGAATTACTTCAATATGACAAGGTGAGCTCATGTAAGCTGAAAAACAAAATGAGATTAATAGATTATGTACGTTTAACATAAATTAATTAAAATTTACAATAATGTTAACTTTATAACTGAGAACTTGGAAGTTAAACTTTATTATAAATTAATTAACTTTATTGTAACAAAATATCCCACTAATATAGCAATACTTTCTATCTATTAATTTTAACATAAAATAAGCATACTATAATAGAAATATTCTATTGATAAATAATTAGTAAATATTACAGTAATTTTCCCTAATAATTTCAATGGAGTTACCAAAGGAAATGCAGTAAAAATGTGATTTTATTGTATTACAACGAAAAATACAAGATCTACTGAAAATGATATATGTAAACAATAAAGTACCAGTACTAATTTACTGTAACAAATAATAATTTTAATAGTTTAATAAGAATATATTATATTATACACCAAAGTAGAATGCACAGCTTACGCATAGCAAATGGCGGGCACAGAAGTTTGTAGCAGGATTCCCCCCCCTATGCACTAAATTGAGTCGTCATCTTTGAATGACTCTTGATGAAATTAAGTTATTTTATTAGTATACATAGTGCTATAATAATCTGTAGACAAATAATAAAACTAACGACGTCGATCGGCATGCATTGCCAAGCGGCGTACATAAAAGTACAAAAATTGGCAAATTAAGAATGACAATAACATTTAAACCATTTAAGTTCGTTCATTTATTTTTTTAATTTAATTAAATTTTTATTTCAATATTGATGGTTTAATGAAATAAACATAAAATAAATTCTTTAATATATTAAATATTATATAAATAAGTTTCTTCCAGTTATTATTATAGATGTTGCCGGAAAAAAATATGCATAATATGTCAATAAATACATAAAAAATTGACATACTTAATAAAATAATCTGTGAATACATCGTAGTCATAAAAAATATGCATAGCATACTCATCAATCGCAGAGGGTATGGTAGGCACATTTAAATGTGGAGCAATTGGCCCATTCTGTAAAACGATTGTTAAACAACCGCGATGCCAAACATCTGGTGAACAGATGCGCGGACGCTTTGTGAAACTGGTCAAGCGGCCAATGTGTTCTACTTTGGTATATAGTAATAGTCAAATATCGGAATTTAAAAATCAATGTACCTTTTTCACTATATTCATACACACAACAATGAAATAGAAGATTATTATCATTTGCAATTATTAACTAAGTTTTTTGAAAATTATTGATAAAATAATGAAAAAAAACTAAAATTTAAAAATGTTTTAGTACTTACCCAATCATAAAAAAAAAACAATTTTATTACTTACGGTTAATACGACCGTGGGCTCTGTAAGTACGTCTCCTCAGACAAGGAGCACGATTGACTTGAATGTGTTCAACAAACAGACGATCAACGTCCAAACCTTTAATGTCTGCATTAGATTCGGCATTTCTCAAGAGTTGCAACAAGAATTCTGCAGACTTCTCTGGCCAACGACCCTGAGTCATACCCCATTGTTTGGCCTACAAAGCAAATGTCAAAATAATATTTTACATAATATAGAAAATACCTACAACTGTACACTAGCATTTGCTGTCAGCACAAATAAAACCAATCATAGAACATAGCAAAATCTGGTTTTTGTTTCAAATATTGTTGGTTATTGATTGATTAATTTGAATATGACGACCTATTACAAAAATAATATTAAAATCAGTGTTTTGTTGGAATCCTTTAAAGATTGATTAAATTTTAAAATTTATCTACCGAAAAAAATAAATCCAACAAAATGCAAACTATATTGTTTTAATATTTTCTTTTAATAGGTCATATCCAACACTAAATCAATAACACTTGAATTACAAATTTTGATTTTGCTATACATACTATCAGGCCAGACAACAAATGCTGGTTATGAGTCTTAATATATACATGGTACTTGTCCATTAGATTGACTACCAAAGCGTATATATCTGTATATATATATGTATGTTATCCCATCTACTCCATAGTAGGTAATCCCCGATATTGTCGTTTTTAGAACATCTAGGTGTAATAAGTCAGTAAAATTTTTATTTTAATTAGTATCCACATATAATTATGAGGTTTT
Organism: Pemphigus obesinymphae; assembly: GCA_025469235.1. Taxonomy (NCBI): domain Eukaryota; kingdom Metazoa; phylum Arthropoda; class Insecta; order Hemiptera; family Aphididae; genus Pemphigus; species Pemphigus obesinymphae. Next base: position 8,786 of record JAIPRL010002495.1, read on the forward strand.
GAGACTGATTCCGCCTAGTAAAGTTGTTATTAGAATACCAATGTAAGAATTACTTTTAAACTACTGCGCGCTAGATCGTAATATGCCTAGTAGTAGACATTACGAACAAGTACCAAGTATGTATTTAGAAGAATTCATACTTGAGCACAACGGCCAACGCCACCATTGAATCTTCTGAAAGGTACACATTCTTTCTTGTCCTTAACATTTTTCAAGTATTGTACAGCACGACGGAGAGCCATCTTCTTGATGGTCTTGGCTGTCTCTCTCGTGTTCTGTGAAACATGAAAAACGTATTCAGCAACACCGTAGCGCATTCGTGCGGATAAATCTATCGGCTTACCTTGAAGTGAACTCTTAAATTTGAACCCCTGGCCTTACAGGACTTGGTCGGATTTCTTGGTTCCTTGGCGTACCTACCCATGATTGGGTCTGTTTAACAAAAAAAAAAAAAAATGTACGATTATTACAGATATTTAAGACAAATATACGTTCGGCGTCAAAGTACGAATCGAATGATAATAATTTCGATTGAAATAGAACGGCGAACGTTAAGATCGATTTGGATAAATATCGCACACTTACCGGGGAAAAAGTCGGAGAGTTGAAAAAGAACCAACGCACAAATGGAAAACAAATTAACTACTCTGTTTTGGTTCGACGACGTACGGGACTACGGACGTCCGATAATTTAAGGTTAGGCTACAGTGTTGCCCCATCGTTTGAACAATTTACAACATAATAGTTTGGTTTACAGATTTATTATCAAAATTTGATTATTTTCTTAAATTCTACGATTTTCTAATAAATTTTCTCACGTTTTAAATCGTGATTTTTTTCTATGAATATGTCAAACGTAGATTTAACGGATCGTGTTCTAAAATAATAACAATCACCCGTCGTTTTTGGGTGAAAGATTGTACAGAATAATTTTAAAATAATAAATTGTAAATTTAGATAAGTCCTTAAGATTTATTTAGGCTATTTTTCTGGGTTTTATATTTAATTATCGTTTCAGAGTATTTTTGAATAGAAAAAAAAACGTTCTAAACGTCTTCTATAGTAAATATTTTTATTTCCGTCATGTTAACTAAACTTGAAGATTATAAGCTGTGATTAGCGCCCAGTGGATTATATGAAATTAGCTGAATTGGATGTCACACATTTTCACCAATTAGTATACGTAAATTACAAATATTTTCATTCTGAAAATTTGAAAAACGTACACAGATACAGACATTTTAGACATTTTAATATTTATAGACATTATTTAAATTGATCCGTATTGAATAAAAGTAACATTTCGTGTTTTTCCCGTGTCGGAACGCGTATAACAATCGACGTCTTGTCGAGTTCAACCTTTACACGTTCCTTATCATTGACGGCGACAACGTTTCCCCAATCATCAGAGACATTCTTCTACCGGGATTGCTGTAAAATTAAAAATATAAACTAGGTATAAAGAATTAAAAAAGATGTCGAAGAACAAATTAAATTTGACATTGCCTCCTGGTGTTGCTGACAACCAACAGCCGGTGTCGCCATCCGCTCCACTATCGGCTGCATCGGACGCAGGGTATGTGATCGACAGGACAATAATAATTGTCTAATAAGTCTTGAATCTTGATCCATTGAAATGCATTATATTATGTTGTAGATGCGACAAGTTGAGCGTAGCAAGTTTGCAAGAACAGTTGGACCGAGTCGGGATGGACGACGAACAACGGAAACGAATGGAATTATTTTTGTGTCAAAAAGAAAAGATTGGCGGTGAACTAAGCGACGCTGATTTCGAGAAAATGAAAGACGGTGAATTAGGTGCTGGTAATGGTGGAGTAGTCATGAAAGTCAAACACAAATCTAGCGGACTAATTATGGCTAGAAAAGTAATATCACTTGGTAATTTAAATTAATTTCACAATACTCACAAACATCCTTTTTTAGCTCATTCACTTGGAAGTAAAACCAGCTATAAAAAAACAAATCATACGAGAACTTAAGATTTTGCACGAATGTAATCATGCGCATATTGTTGGCTTTTACGGAGCATTTTACAGGTAATACTTTATTTTTTTTTTGTGTGCAATATTTTTCAACAATTATAATAAGTACACTACTTATGTGATCACCATATGGTTATAGCGATGGTGAAATTAGCATTTGTATGGAATATATGGATGGCGGTTCCCTCGATCTCATATTGCAAAAAACCCGAATACCTGAGCCAATACTCGGAACTATAACTGCAGCTGTAAGTTAACAACAATAATTCTTTCTCAGAGAAAAACATTTAATTAGGTAACTTTTTATTTATACAGGTTGTTAAAGGACTGATTTATTTACGAGAACAACATTCAATTATTCACAGGGATGTTAAGCCGAGTAACATTTTAGTAAACAGTGCAGGAGAAATTAAAATATGTGATTTTGGTGTGTCTGGTCAATTAATTGACTCCATGGCCAATTCATTTGTTGGCACTAGATCATACATGTCTGTAAGTGACAAAACAAATTACATATTTAAAATTCTATTGCCAATATTATAATTTATGAGTAATCACAAATAACTTGATTTTTCAGCCTGAACGTCTACAAGGTACACAGTATACACTTCAAAGTGACATATGGTCATTGGGGTTATCTTTGGTTGAGATGGCGATTGGTATGTATCCAATACCAGCACCTGATGCCAAAACCTTGGCTTCGATTTTTGGACCAAGACCTCAAACGACTGAGACAATAGAAAATATTGAAGGAGATGTTTTTGGTAAAATAAATAAAAAGTTAAGGGACCTCGCAACTGCCATATATTATAACAAAAATAACTGTTTCTAATTCCATCAGACTGACACAATATTTACTCCGATGTTCATTTTAATACATTTTTGTATCTTTAGAACTTGTTTGAGATATCTTACCAAAAACATTTTACATTTTAATTGGTTTAAATATTCAAAAATTTACTTAATTTTAAATACAAATATTTAATTCTAGAAATAATGTTGGAAATGTTTTTGGTATGCAAGTTATGAGTAATCTATTAGCATTTTAAACTTTATTATTAGAGTAAATATTTTGACACGGTAGCATTATAACTGTCTATTTGAATGTAAAATATACATTTTATTTTAGTTACTGATACTAATGATTATTTAAGATTTATGCATGCACAAAGCTGTTCCATGAAAGAATAAGAAGTTCCATAGGTTTATAAATATCGAATACTCCTATATATGGCAATCATAAGGTCCCTTAAGAAAATACGTTTCTTAGTTCTAACTGAGCAATTTTATATTAGCTAATGGAAGTGGACCAAGACCAATGGCCATATTTGAGCTCCTCGATTATATTGTGAATGAGCCACCCCCAACCTTACCAGCCGGCATCTTCTCTGATGCATTCAAAGACTTTGTAGACAGATGCTTAAAGAAAAACCCTAATGAAAGGGGAGATTTCAAAATGCTTATGGTGAGATGAATATTATACTTAATATTAAAATAGTTTTACTCTAATGTTCTAACTATATTGTGATGACATTTTCAGATTATATAATTTGTTTTAAGTCTCTCATACATTTTAATGACCATTAATTTATAGGTCGTTTTAATTTTTGTAATCTAATCAAAATGTCAGTTCATTAATATGACACCACACACCCGGTTTTTAAGAAGTTTTGTAAACGCAATTTTTATTATATTTGAAGAAAAAGTAAAATCAAACAAATTAAATATATTTTAAAAGTAATTTAAAAATAGACCTATGTCAGTACCATTTTTAATTGTTATGTAATTATGTTATTTGTTTAAAAAAACTATGTTTAGGTACTTATTTTTCATTTTTATCAATTTGAGAATATTTTAGAAAGATACGTAATAAATTATAAATAACAAAATTCTCTAGAGACTGATGGAGCTGATTTTTAATATATGCATTTTATAAGCTGTTAAAAAATAATAATGTCGACATTTTAACAACTCATAAAACGTGTAAAAATGCATATCTTAAAAATTAGTCGTTAGATAATGTTAGCTATAATTTGTCTTTTGTTTCATATTTCTAACATGTTTGTAAGTTGATAAAAATGAAAATTTCTAATGCAAGTTTTTCATTAAAAAATTGTCAGTATAAGGTTCTCTTAGAATATTGTGCCTTTCCTGCTTTCCAAAAGTGTAAACATGGGCAGCGCATTAGGTTTCATCCTGTGTCATATTTCCATCTAACACTGTATGGCTCAATATCTCTTACGTTCTACTAAATTGATAAATTATTATGTTGTAAAGTGTTTCAGTAAAAGTATATGAATACAAAAATTTTTTTCGTATTTATGTAGAAATTCAAATACTTTTTCATAAAGAAATTGTATTTTTATTATTGTTGTATTGTCATTATCTGATTATTTGTATGGTATTGATGGTACAATTTTGACAAATAAAAAATGGTAGGATGTCCAATGCAAACTTTGAAAAAATCATGTAACTTAAATACAATAATTCATTAATCATCTGCCTTGTTGTGCTCATGAGACATCTGTGTCGCACATTTTCAAAAAACGTAGTGACTTTCTTGATTCTTATTATTCCCTCTTTGAGATGTTCAGTACCTTTAAATTATTCAATAAGACACAAAATATTGGAAAAATATTAGACCTAACAGAAAGAGCCGTAGATTGGATAACCAAATTAGACATTAAATTGTAGTGATTTATTATATATATATATTTTGTTTTTATTATTATTATATGTTGATTATATATGATTTTTATCGTATACTCATATCTGTATTAACATTTTTGTTGTAATAATGCTGTGTATTTTAATGATTGTAATAGTTAGTAGCCATACGATAAATAAATAAAATTGGAAAATTTGGGTAACAGGAAAATCTAGTGGTCCTTTTGGATAGTATTAAAGTTGACCAGATTTATTTGCAGCACAATGCCATAAATTGCTTCTATTAATTTTTCAATGACATTAATGAAATTCGTCAAATTTTCTACATAATTATGTTTTGTTTAAAGTACACAGATAGCGTTTGAAATATTTTTGTTTATTAATTTGTAGGCACCTATTTGTTTTTTTTTCTAATTAATTTCTCTGTCAAAAAGATTGTTTGATCAGTTATTTTTTATTTTATTTTATTTTTTTTTGTTATTTTTCTTACATTTATGTGATAATGATTATCAAAATAAATTGTTTCTTATGTTTATTTTTACCAGTGACTTTGAAAGTGGGAGGGCAATTAAAAACTATTTATTTTTAAAAGGAATAGAATACTATAATAATTATATACCAATTTAAAAGGTATTTCTTAAACCAAAATTAATACCATATAAAGAACAAATATATAAATACATTTTACAAAAACCAAAAATTACAAAATAATAAAACTTATACGTTTTATACTCAAAATTTAAGTGTCTATCTTTCATTTCACTAAACATATCTTCCAAGTTGTTTTATTAATTTTTTGTGAATATGGTACTGAATTTTTATCTACTATATTATAATAATATACTATACATAAATAATAAAAGAATAAATTAAATAAATAATAAAGAAATATAGAAATGTGCACACGTCACGAACAAAATAAATATACGTTAACTTAGTCCGTATTGTTCCGCGGTCCACATGCATGTTGAGCAATTATTCATATCGTTCCGGCGGCCGCATTATTACTGAATTCTCTCTCCTATGTTTTTGTGTTTTGATCGTATAGTTATGATGGGCGATTGTCAATGTCGCCCCAGCGCCGAGCTCTGTTCGATACTCGATAACCTCCCAAATGAATGATAGGTACCTATTTTAACTGTACTATTACTTACATATATTTTTAAACTCCGATTACCTCATAGTGTTTTTATAACAATGGAAAACAATTTTTACTTTCAATAATAATATTTTGAAAATATATTATAATGTAAATATAAATAATTGTTAATATTTAAATCAATATCTAACTTGTTAATAAGTAATTTGCAACAATTTTAGGGAGGGGGTGATCGTCCCTACATACGAACCGGCACTGATTTTTACCTACTTTCAATTAAACCATATAAACTACCTATTAATAAATAATAATGTATAATATAATATAGTTCAGTGAAAACCAGTTGACCTAAAAAGCGGTGGGGGATTTTAACTGGCTTCAACTCGTCAAACTTATTAATATATATGTAGTAGGTATGATAATAATTTGAATAGTATTTAAATACTATTTCAAATATATTTAAATACATTTTAAAAGTATTTTCTACAACGCTGCAATTCACTAATTTCCTTTTTGATAACAATCCATATTAATAGCCAATGCTGATAATGGAAATATTAGCTACATAGTGAGAATAGATAGGCGAAATTTAATAAATTTCATGAAATGAAAATAAATTAAATTATTGAATTTGTGAGACCAATATTGATTTCCACCACAATCATTCAGAAATTAACGAGATGTAACTGTTGAGACTGTTTCACTTTTACAGAACTATAAACTAAATAACTGCTAAGTAAAATATCTACCCAGTACTATTTAATCAATTTTATAATATTACATGTATTTAAAATAACTTTATAAATTTCATACATATTTTTATATAATTATTATTTTATTTTATTTTTTGAACTCATGGCTCACACACAAACTTATTCATTTGGGCTCATTATATTCTTTGAAGAATTAAATAAATAAAAATGTATATACCTATATATAAACTTTAGTCTATTAAAATGTTATAGGTATTTCAATATGTATATGTTGTTATGTCCCATTGTCATTTGAGGTTGCACAAGCAATGTCTTCACTTTTGGAATGCAGTATAGTTGAATAGTGTTTGATTTATTTTTTAATTGCATGCATTTATGTATTAAATTAATTATCAATACTTGTGGGTTATCGTAACCGTCAGTACGACATACTATTAGTTAAACTACCAAATAATATTTGTTTATTATAATAAATTTATATTATTATAATAAAAGTTCATTATTACCACAACTACTTTGTTTTGTTGTTTGTATGCAACATTGTAACACAACATGTTGGTATGTTCAAGCAGTTAAATAGCAACACTTTGTTTATAAATAATTCATTTTTATTTTAATAATATACTATACCTGTAGCATGTCAAGAAAGAGCTTTGTTAAGTCGGTGGCGACTGGTTTCCACCTCGCTACCCCTCCATAATCAAACCACACTATGTTAGCATACAGAGTGCCATGTTATCATACACATGCATGGTATACCCCATTATTTTGGATAACGCTATATAATTCAAACATGTGCGTGGCAGACGAATTTTCGTCGTCCGCCAGGGCTCTTTCTTAACCTTTTCAATGCCCAGACACATTTTGCATTGGAACATCCACAGTCCCAGATTTTTTTTTCGCCCCCTTATTTATTATCCTTTCTATCTTACATGAACATATTATTATTTTCAAACATAAAAAAAAAACTTATTTATTAAGTAAGTAATTAGCAAATTTTTACCGTCAGAGTTTCTCAAAGTTTTACGGTAATTAATATCCTTTTAGTATACATACCATTTCGTTAAAATAAATAATTAATAATTCATATGAAACGCACCGGTGGGTCATGGGCGTGTGGATGTTGTTTCTCAATGACGCACCGGTGCGTGTTGGGCATTGAAAGGGTTAATGTGCACCGAGTATATGTATGTAGTGTTTATCCATTTCAAAGTAAACCCCCTTATATTAAATATATATATCCTAATTCTTATTGTGTTCTTTTGTCCCCATCAGGTATATCATCATAATTTTTATTTAAGTCTCTTAGATTCTCAAAACATAAAAATATGTTTTTCTTTCATAAAATGTTTAAGCAAATAAAAATAAATTTATTAGAGCCAAGTCTAGAGACCTAACTACAAGATAGTTTAGTTTTTCTACTTCTCTTCCAACTATTTGGAGTTAAACCCTAAACTTTAATTATTTTATGCCTATAAATTTAAAATTAAATACATAATGTAATATTTTAATGTGTAATAATTATTAACCGTTAATATGAATAATAAATGGTTAACAAGTATCTATTTAAAACTATTCTCATATTTTATAGGATCATCAGTGGATAAAGAAAGCAGAAAGTGAACCAGTTGACATTGCTGGATGGGTTTGCAAGATAAAAGGTTTGACTCCAACTACTCCTACTAGAATGGCGTCAAATTCGGCTTCATGAGTCTGCTCACTGCTCCTAATACAAAGGCTCACTGCTGTGGACTCCTATATAGACAGAAATGTCTAGAGGTGCGCCCCTCCCAAGCTTAAAAATATAATTGCTTTTGCCAAGTTTTATTTTTTATCGTGTTTATATAAGTAGCCTTTTTTATGGTGATAATAACTATATAATATACTATTAGAAATTTTGAATGTTATTAAAGAAATATTAGGGATTCATGTATAATTGATCCCATGTGTGTTTTTTTTTTTTTTTTTACAAACTTCTACATGTATCGTGTGATAAAAACGTTAATTTCTATTTTTCGGTCGATATTATTGTATTTTATTGGTTTGATTATTTTGTTTGAACCCTACAACTTATTGTCCTTAATCCATTGTCACCAGACCAAAGCCTATAAATTATATTGGAGTAGACATCCGGTGAGCTTAAAATTTTAGTAGTAGTATGAACATCAAACAAATAAAAAATTAAGTTCCATTTAATTGTTTTAAATTATAATGCTTTTTTTTTAGTAGGAAACATATTATTTACCTTTTGGTTAATTATCACGTTTATGATCAATGATATTTGTTTTGTAAATTTTATTTTACTTACTGTTATGTAGATAATTGATTTTTTTTTTTATTATTATTATATTTATTTGATAAAATTGTATTAATTTTTTATATAATTTAACTGTCCAGTGTAAATATATTTTATTTTTATTTAAGTATTTAATGTCGTTCCTGCTACTACACACTGCACCCTCCATCTCGTTCTGTTCTGTTTGCATCCACACTGTTGTTCTCCTTTTTATTGTCGTCCACATATTTTATCCACCAAATAAACTATATTGTTATTAGTATGTGTTGTGTGCAAATGCTTTTAGTCCATATATATTATAGCGTTGCCCGTTGCATTTAAAAAAAACATGTAATTGTTGTTAATTTTTACCTGTATGTTTATCGTTTGTTTTTTATTGTTACTCTATTTGTTTAAATGTAATAGCATTTATTACATAGCCTAGTACTTAAAAAAAAAAAAAATGTAAAATAATCAAAATGACATTGTCTTGGCATATCATTAGGCCAAAGGGAGCCTTAGTAGCGGGAGCAGTAAACTATTGTACATTATTACAATTAAAATATTCAATGGCAAAATGTTGGATGAAAATCCTAACATTTTATTTTGTCATTTACTTATTCCTAATCATAATTATTATTATCATTATTACTATTAATCTATGTATTGTATTTTTATTGATGTATTGTATCATAGATAAAATAAAATGAATTTTATTTAAGTTTAAAATATTACCCAGGTACGTGATTTTTATTTATCCTCAATATTACTACATTTCAACACATGTGTTTATCGATAAATGTAAAAATATTTTACCTCCTGCATTCTATACGCCATTGTCTTCTTTATGCACGGTATCGATTTACTGTGTCGCTCTATTCTGGTGTAAAAATGTTTATTGTCAATATCTGTAATAATTATCCTTCTGTTTATTAATGTGTTGACCTTGAATGATATTTATATTATACATAAATACTGGGTACAGAATTGAAAGAATAGACAAGTAAAATACAAGTAGATACCTCCTAGGTATATGGTTTTTTAACATCCTTGATAATAATATTATAATTTTTTATTTTTTTTTTTTTTTTGGTAGGTACACGGATAGAAAAAAACCAAGTAAAAAATTCCAAGGTTTAAGAGCGTGTCTGATTCATCTCTGTATCAAAGTCAAATGCATAAAATAAATTTAGAATTCTATCAGGTAGGTACTTATTATTAAATTACGATGTCTTGAAAAAAAAAAAAAACAAAATTGTAATAAACCCGGGTGTAGAATTTGTTCGATTATTGCCATGTAATGTATTGATAGTAAATTAACTACCTATTTTTATTTATTTTTTTTTTTTTTGAACCTTGAGAATAGACTTAATAATATCACAATAGCGTACCTACCTACCTATATTTGATTTAAAATCACATTTATACTATAGGTAGGTTAGGTACTTGTATGAAAAAATGTTACTATTGTAATCGTCCATCTTGTTTACAATTTACCCATAATAGTTTCAAGTCCAATAATGACAGAAATTCGATATGCAAAATTTATCATATATTTGAGTGTTACAAAAAAATTATATGGTTTTAAAACATCATTACAATACAAAATATCGGATAAAATCCAAGCCGTGTCTAGACTACAAACGGTCTTCGGAACGGATAGTGTCTTATTATCGTTTTAAGTTTGAAAGTAAACATACCTAAATCATTGGCATTTATCGAAAGACATGTTCTGTAAATAAAAAAAAAAATAATAATAGATAAACCATACCTAAGACGTATAGGTACTACGTATTTATTTGTTATATTTTTCATTTTCCCTATATTTAGAATATATTTCTGTTGTACGGGTGGTTTTCTTGCTATATAGGTACGTGTTATAAATAAAAATTGATTTTTTTCCACGTCCACCTTTGACGAATCGTTTTCTCAATACTACTTCTCTCCTATAATAGTTATCGTATAGATTCAAAATAAAATTTAAACGGTATGAATTATATTAATTACTGTATGAACGAACATTTTTTCATAGGTACGTTTTTAGTTAAAATGATTTTGTGAAATTTGAAAATTGACGTTTTTCAATCACACGTTTTGGATGTTTAAATATACTCGTCGAACAAAATCTCTATGCTAGGTCTTTTACTTTAAGTTCATAGCTTTTATTTAGTGTAATTATTTTTCTTTTATGATCAAACTGTGATCAGAAATCCACGAGTAGTTTTTGAACACATGCCTTGATTATATTACACCATAATCATATTAGGTACCTATATACACATGAGACTATTTTTAAAGTGTATTTTAACATTTTTTGGTTGTCGAATATTTGCATTGTTCAAAAAACTATATTGCCTATACACAGCCCCTTAAAAATGGATGGCATATATAGCGTCTTCTACGGTATAGAATATCCCGAAATAAATCGTGAACACAGATTATCCGAAGATCAGTGGTTGAATTGGAAAAAAAAATAAGGACGGACTCTGAGCTTAGTTCAAAAATCAGCGTTCCGGGACATATTATAGAAAAAGTAAGCCGTGGAGGACTTCGTCCCCCACACCCAATATCCAAAGTTTCTTAACCAGGGGACATCTTAAAAAACATTTTAGATTATTATAGAGCATAAATGAGTAGAAAAATCCAACATTTTTTTTTTACATCATTGTTAGGTTACATATTTTCAAGATAGCATAGTTTAAGCATTCTTCTTTCAAAATAATTCAACACTTTTCCTTTTAAATGAATAATCAAGGAAGTTGTAGTTGTAGACCGAAATGAAGTTTATCGATGTCGCATTGATTTCGCCATCCATTTAGGCTTTAGCCATTCACGGATAATGAAGATTATTTATTACCTATATGATACCATTGATACCAATATGATTTAATAAGATCAACTATTCAACATTTTATGTCATGATTTTTATCTAAAACCATTTATGTGATAAGGACTAGAAACATTCATTTTCGTAATTTCAAGATTTTCCAAAAATAAATTATAATTTTTAAAAATGTTAATTAAAAATTACAACAAACATTGCGTTCCTTGATGAATAAATTAAGGGGTACGTTGTTCAACATGAAAAAAATGAAGAGTAGCTCCGTCCCCCTGCGTCCCTCCCCAAATCCACCACTGCCGAAGATAACATTATACACTAAACACTAATATACAGCCCTTATTACTTTTGTATAATTTTCTCTTGTATTAGGGGAAGGTGGGTGAATGGCGTCCACCTAAGCAAGAATATTACAATATCTCAATAACTATAAGTTGAAAATACTATTGCTAATGGTTTTAATCTATGTAGAAATATGTTAGGTATAATATTATACATATGTTTCAGATTTTTAAAATTAATATTAATATATTTTTTTTTAATTTAAAAAAAAAAAAAAAATGAATATGACCGGTATTGCCCAGCTACCTATATTAAAAATACATGTAAATATTATATAAGAAATTACAATTTGACTGGAGAATTACTCAAATTTTTCTTTTTATGTTTCCTGAATAATTATGAACCTCGTTTAGTGGCTAAAAAGGAAAAACAGTATAATTAATAATAATTTAATTAAACAATTATTATTACTATTAAGTGGGAAATGTAAATTATTGAACATTATGTTCAATTTTAGGCATTTAATTTAATAATATTTATTAGAATTTAAAATATATTTTATATATTAAGTTACCTATACAATTGAATATCATGTTGACACGGAACCTCATTTATTAAAAAATATTGGCCGCCATTACCCCATCTATTTTAGCCGGTTTTACCCTATTTGACTTGATTTTTCAATTGACATGATTTAAATGTAATATCAAAACAACATTATACCTAATATTTGCATGTTTTAGATGTCAATAAAACAAGCCGTTTAAAAAATAATTAAAAATTCTTAGGTATACCTTGAAATTATTTTTAATTTTGAAAAATTTTACATCAACAACGTTAAAAATATTGATAACATATTTTTGGTGGGAAAATTCTTGTGTATCACTTTGAAACATCTGTAATTAGGTTTTGATAACACTATTTATCCAATATACATAACTGTATAGTATTTTATGTTATAATATTTACAGAGATATGTCATTGACCCATCTTCCCTGTACAATTATTAAAAAAATATCGGTCGACACCCTTTTATTAATAATATAGGTTGTGCAGGGCTGTAGACTAATATTATTCTGATATTTTGTCAATGAACTATATATAAGATAATCTATTATGATCGTTATTTAGGTTACAAAATTGATTACAAAAATGTTTTGGGTACGTTTAATAGGTGGTCGGTGTGTAGGTATATTCAGTGCTGAATTTGTGGAGGGACGCAGGGGGACGGAGCTACTCTTCATTTTTTTTCACGTTTAACAGCGGTCCCCATAATTTATTTATCAGGGAACGCAAGGGACGTAGTAGTGTTTGTTTTAATTTTTATTTAACATTTTTAAAAATTATAATTTTTTTTTTTTTTTGGAAAAATTGTGAAATTACGAAAATAAATGTTTCTTGTCCTTATCACATAATAAGTTTTAGATAAAAAAAAACATGATATAAAATGTCGAATAGTTGATCTTATTCAGTCATATTGGCGTATCATATATAGGTAGGTAGGTAATAAATAATCTTCGTTATCCGCGAATGGCCAAAGCCTAAAGGGATGGCGAAATCAATGCGACACCGATAAACTTCATTTCGGTATACATTATTTACAACTTCCTCGATTATTCATTTAAAAGGAAAAGTGTTAAATCATTTTACAAGAGGAATGATTAAACTATGCTATCTTGAAAATATGTAACCACCCCCCCCTCCCTTCAACAATGACGTAAAACAATTTTGGATTTTTCTATTCCATCTATATCATATAATAATCTAAAATGTTTTTAAAAATGTCCCCCACGGCTTACTTTTTCTTTAACGATATGTCCCGGAACGCAGATTTTTTAACTAAGCTCAGAGTCCGTCCATATTTTTTTTTTTCAATTCAACCACTGTAGGTATTGTAAAAGCGTGCTGACACCCCTTGCAGAAAATCAGTGTGCGCCACTGATATTTTGCATTTAAATTCATAGGTACCCCCAATATCTATCTGTATTTGTACTCAATTGCTTTTTTTTTTTTTCCAAAAAATATTTGAAATACGTTTCAAATAGTTTTTTGTCGATGTAGGTACCTATCTACCTATTTGTATCTCTATTTAAATACAATTTTAAAAGTATCTTTCAATGTACAAATGAATTTTTTGAACTAGACATTATTGAACTGAGTAGGTACATCATTTATTTTGATAGAATACTCTTGGTGGATGTTAAATTGTTGTACCTATATTATAGAATTCTGTATACAATATATAGTAACATAATTAAACAATCACTTGACATACATGATACAGTGAAATAAAATTAAAATAATAATCATACTGCAATATCAAATAATGTTTGGTGAATTTAGAAATTGATGAATACTATATAATTTGAATGTAATATTAGGAATAGATACCTGTCTAGGTATAAATTTTACATTTTTACTTTAAAGAAACGTTTTATATGTTAAATTGAATTTCTTTTTTTTTAGAGATAACAAAATTATTCCTTTAATTTATTAAAAATTTTTCACAAAATAAATAAAAATAAATATTTTGAGCATTGTGTCCCGGTGTCTTGAAAAAGCCTTTTGGGACAACCAATTGTCCCGGAATCCAACTTCAATATATTTTAATATTAACGTTTTTCAATTTTTATTAGAGAAAAACATTTTTGAAAATAATATCTACCTATTTGGCTATTAACATTAAGTATACATTTGATTTATAAAAGTTGTCAACATATTTTTTATATAATTCCAAATAATACCTAACTGTATATTTTGGAGTAAGTGTCTATAATGTCCACGTCTATGTGAAAATAAATGTGTTTCTATCAATTATTGTAGATATCGACAAAAAAAAATGTTTTCGAACAGTTTAAAATATTTGAAAAAATGTTTAAAGAACTAAATGTCAAATGCAAAAACATCACTCGATGTTTTTACATGTTTTTGTGATGATAACCAACAGATCGTTGGTTATCATCCATCACTTACCATCTTTTATACATTTTAATGAACTTCATATAAAAGCAATATAGATGGATGTTGAATTTTCTTTTACTTGGCATGATTCAAATACAGCAGTAGGACACGTGTTGATTTGGTTATTACGGAGATAGATATTATTTGTTGTTTTATTTTTTTAGATTTTTGTTTAAAATACGTTTAGAAACCGGGAATTTAGCACGCTCGCAGAGTGGGCTTCCTAACTTGTTTTTTTTTTTTAATTTACCTACTTATTGATATACTATTTACTACTTATTGAGTATATTTTTCAATACGTGAACCTTTTTTTGATAAACTTTGATTACAAATTGTTGGCATTTGAACCAAAAAAGGTTCACCACGCCGTCCTATATATTATATTAAAGTTATATTTTAGGTATAGTTTTGATCTACGGAAGAAAATTTAGACACACAGGGGACATTAATGTGGTCTGCATGGAGCTTTTATAGATAATGGTATATTTTAGTAAGATTCGTGAATTGAAACGTTACCTTTAACTTTTAAGGTACCTAATATACAGTAGCGTAGCCAGGATTTATAAAAGAGAGGGGCCAGTTATTATTAGGGAGCCTTTTTATGAGAAAAAATCAAATAACAAATTATATACTTTTATTTAAGTACTAATTCTTTAATTATAATAATATCATTCAAGTAATAATACAAACATTTTGGTCCCATAATTCCATCGGTCTTTATTATTATTTTTAACTTGAACGCATACGAGGATTTTGACCGAAATTCGGAATAATATATTGTTTTCCAATTTATAAATTTTTTTCATTATTCATGGTAGTTTTATTTTACGCGTAAGAGGACGTCGTATTAGTACTTTTTTTTTATGTAAAATCAATACTTAGCTTAAGAAAACTGCTAACCGAAAAATTACTTCTATGTATAAGGTATACCTACTAACATAAAAAACAGAAAAGTGTATGGGTACAAACATAAAATATTAAAGCATCTTTTTTTTTTTATAAATTAAATTTTTGAAATGTGGTCAGAAAGTTTTGAATTTTTTCATCACGTTAATATTGTACTATAATTAATATTTGGTGTTAATTTAGTTTCTGGTTAAATTATTTTCAGAATATTATAACAATTTTTATTCGTTTTTGACGGGATTGCTTTACACTTAAAAACTACTAGAAAAATCAAAAAATGATCTCTTTAAATACCAACTAGAACGAATTTTATGTTTGAAGGGTCTTTGTATAAAAGTCTACTTGACTCAAAATTGTGTACAAAAAAAAAAAAAAAAAATACACGCATCATTGTAAAACCATAATACGCTTAAAATCTATAATAAAAAATATAGGACCCATGGGCCGGGGAGGAGGACATGGCCATTCTGACCCCCCTCCTGTCTACGTCACTGGTAAGATATAATATTTTTATTCGGAGACTTTTTGATTCCGTTGTCACATTTTAATCTGTGGTTGATGATTGGACATTTGGATTCAAATGTGACTTTTTACTCCGTAGATAGTATACAATATACGAAACATATCTGTGCGTGTACTGAATATTGGACACGTGTGTCGTGTACTCAATATTCTGTTACAATTTACACTTATCTCATTTATTTTTAATTACTATAAAAGAATTCTCTTCATTAAACTGCACTGTTCCATATACCGCTCACGTATACAATAAATACTGTGAGAATTCAGAACAAATTGATTATCGACTAACTCTCACTTTCGTTTATAAATTTTAAATGCTTCAGCATAAAATGTTTGTTTTTCGGTTTTTTTATGTTTTAGTATATGTAATATAACTCTTATAAATGTTCGATGAATAAAATATAAAAATAAATATATGTAATAAAAAATAACAATAATATGTATAAGTAAAATTAATATATACCTATTATTATAAAAGAAAAAAATGTACCTAGAGTATTCAAAAAAAGATTATAGGTAACATTTAGTTTCGACCGTAAGTTATCATCAGATTTTTTGTCTTAAGAAGTATATAATTCAAATATTGATGTTCTTCTACACGAATTGACAATAGTAATTGTTATATAATAATTAATTCTATTTAATTTAAATAGAAATATACTTTAAATCACGTTTTTATTTCGAATACTGGAGTACGACTTGTAATACGCATTATACAATGGAAAATATTGAATTTGTATACGTCTGCATGAGCTATTATTGACAATAATATAATGTGCTGATATACGTATAAGTAGTTGTGTTGTTTTTGTTGAATTTCCTTATATTATTTTTCAATTTAATTTCCGTTAAATCTATTAAAGTTAAAATATATATAACATTTCCATTTCCATTTCCCCAGTCCTCCCTCCCCCAATTTTGTATAATGCAAGTACAAATATTTGTATTTATTTGTATGCGGTTTGTATTGATTAGTAGAAACAAAATTTTCGTTCGTAGAAAACCTGTTCAAAAGTTATGGAAGAAAATTGCAGGGGGGCTGGGGAAATGAGTCAAAATTTAAAATTCAATTTTTTTTTATTTAAGTTTAAATATTATGTGTATTATGACGTGATGATATATTACTATTTCTAGTCATATAAATAAAATATAATAATTATTATAAAATTTTAATAATTATTAAAATTAATATTTAATATTAATATTAATATATAGTTAACTATATATGTTTCTTATATATATATATATATATTATAATTACTTTTTGATATTGAATACCTCCTAAGCATATACCTAAGCACATATAAAAAAAAAAAAAAAAAATAGTAAAAATGATTATGTGTACCTACTTACATTAATTAAAAATTTACGATGAATCATTATTATACAAATTATTAAAATCTAATTAAATTATTTACCAGTAAATTAATGTCAATCGCTCAAATAACAATTTATACGTATGTAGCGGTATTCAACTAATAATCGTTTTGAGTACAATTTCCAATTATTGATGAAGATAATAATTTTTAATTTCCTAAAACGTTTTGCACATTTAATCGTTTTCAATATAATGTATATAGGTTCCAAAATTATAACTAATTATATAATTGTATTATTATTACCTAAAATGTTATTAAGATAATAAGAAATTGTTGTATTATAATATCCGGTATACAATTACAAATTGATTTATGACTCTTATAATTGTGACTGTGCGTATTCTGCTATATATTACTTTGATAGAGAGACCTAATTAGTAATAATTTGCTATAAAATAGACTATTTATTGACATGTTACATTTATATTACATATATATATATAAATATAGGTACCTATTTATCTTGTTTTATATAGCGTTTTGAATTACAAATTTCTAAAAAATTTATCACTTTCAATTTAAATATTACGAAAATAAATACACCTATAGTCCATTTATATCTCGTCATTTTCAAATTTATAACCCAAAACAATTACCTAGTATAATTACTTACCTGTATATTATAATGTGTCAAAGACGCTTTAATAAGGATTTTCGACAACCAAAGCGACCAAATGTAAATTTTTCATCCATATTTTGTATAAATAACATATAACAATAATATTTTATTTTTCCACCGTAAGTTTAATCTGTTAAAAAAAAAGTAAATATATGTATTTACATTCATTTATACATATTGAAATTTTTTCCCAAGTTTAAAATGTTTTTCTTCCTTTTTATGTTTGTGAACTATCAAAAATTCTGAAGCTCTGTTCATTTTGGGTATCTTAATGTGAATAATTTACGAAGAACGTTTATTATTTTATTAATAAGTAATTGTGGATAACAAATAGCTAACAAAAGGTCAAAATTGTGATTTTAAGTTTCGGGTCATTTTCCGGACTTCTTTTATATTGAGAGCAATTACTTTCACTTCATATAATGTGATGTACATTAAAAATATATTTAAACCATAATCAAAGGGCGTTTCTATTCAACAACTTAAAGGAGCCGCTGATTGTCCATTGAAACGGTAAAAATAAAATTTGACATAACTTCCAAACAAATACCATAATTTAATTTATATACGTGAATTAAATATAGTTTAAAGAATTTTTATATTCTAGAGAATTTTTTAGGCAATTTTAAGTTTTAGAACATCTTTTTTAACAGATTTATTTTCCAATGGTTTTTTACTGCACTAAAATCCTAGTCCAAGGTATAATCTACTTTATAGTCTTTAATTTAACTTTTTTTGTTCTTGATTTGATTGCTATTAATTTTGTTATATTTCAGTTTATACTTTTTCTCCATTTATATTTGAAAATTACATTGACTTGTATTTTATGTACTTTAATCGAAGCGAGGAAGCTAATGGTTTTACAATGATGTATTTATTATAACATTTGAAATACCTATAAGTATACGATGTTCTCCACAAACAATTTGCTCGTCATTATATTTTGATATTTTCGTAAATTTTTCACAGTAAGTATTTAAGATTTTTTTGGAAAATCATTTCGATATATTCACTTTGAAATTTTGAATCAACCTTGTTCGATTTCCAATCGATTGATTACCTACCTAAATATATTCGCACGACTTTTGTAGCACTTTTACTGCCTCAAGACATGTTTATTTCTCTCTACGTCCACGAACTAAAAATCGTTTTAAAATAATTACATCGAGTAATATAATATATATATATATATCTAGTAATAATACTGCAATGCAATGATGTGAAGGTATACTCGTATATATATATAACTCCTTATGAATCAAGCGTATAACATATACCCTCTTAACGCGTATACTGTTAGGTTGCAGTCTTTAGCACGTTATTTTTTAAAAGTAATACAATTACAATTATACGCTCATTACATTTTCGTTACCTACCTAAATTCTTCATGTAATTGAATTACTTTACTTTTAAAGTTAAAAGTAATGTATTACTATTAAAATTACTTTTTTAATTTTTAGTGTATTTTTCGGCAATCTGCGAATCACCTAGGTTCAAGATATTGTCCGTAACATAAGGAGGTATAGGTACATTAATAATAATGAAAAAAAATTTGTCCAAGTATAGGTAGATGGTGGAAGTGGGTCCATCGTCTCTTCGGTCCTCGAACAGGATAGCACATTATTATTTTAAATAAATAAATAGTTTTCATTTGAAAGACGATTCTGAGCGAAGTTCGGTACCTATATATAATATTAAAAATGAAAATTTGTTAGATTTGTTATATTTTTATATTTCTTACATTTATTTAAATATTTCAATAATAAAAAGTAATTTTCTTATATGTTTAAGAAAATTACTGAAAAAAATAATTTCTCTAAAATACCAACTAGAATCTATTTCCTACCAAAAAAAAAAAAAAAAACCTTTTTTTTGCTCCAGAACTCGTACTCGACACTTTCTATCTAAATAAAAGTCTACAAAGAAGCAAAGAAAATACATAATTAAAAACAATTAATAATACCTAGTATTTTTATGTATATTTTCAAAGTAATTTTCGAGTAACGCGTTAAAATTATTAAAATTATTTACGAATAAAAATGTAATTCTACTCGTACAATGTAAAATGTATTATATGTACACATAATGTATATTAATGTACAAATAATTTCGAAAATTAATATCTACCTATATTTACTTGCACAGCACCAGAGTTATACGGTTAATCACGGTAAATTAATAATTTGATCTATATTATAGGTACATTTTAATCCATAAGAAGCATTTTTGTCGAAATGCTATCTATATAGAGCCACGACTCTCCCTCCGCCCCGCATAGAACAGATCTCAGGACATCCGTCTTTGTGTAAGATAGTATTTTGATTTGGGAACTTTTGATCTACTGCAGGTGGACATCTAGATCGTCGGGAAACTTTTTGATCCACGGTGAGACAATTAGCCATAAAGGAAACACTTTAAAGTTTAAACTTCATATATGGATCACGTGAAATATATATTGTATACTAATAAATAAACCTTCCCTGTATAAGTTACTCGGACTTCATGGAAAATTTTGACGATGAGAATGTTACAGTATATAATAATATATAAAACGTCTCGAAAATTAAATTATTACTGCATTTATATAGTCCATTGGATAATATACTGCACCCGGTTTATCCGTTTTCTTGTTCTCTCATAATATACATGTATTATACTATACACACCATTTGACGTGTGGAATACGGTCGGATATTATTATAATAGTATTTATCAATTTTATTATACTTCCATTCTTCTCCACTCGTATGTCGTCTCCCATGCACACAAACGTCACTGTTAACGGCAGAATTATCTGGTTTTAATGTTGACAATTATATTATGTCTCTTTGTGTGTACGTCGTCCACTATAATAAAACAACCTTATACTTGTCGTACGATGACCTTTGGTTTGTATAAAAAAATTATTGGACTTGAGTCGCATACAGTTTATACAGCACGTGGTGTGTGACTCAGAAACTCGCGGTGAACTGAACGAGATAATACGTCCGCGGGGAAGATGACATTTGGCCAGCCTATAACCAAAGGTTTAAGATTTTAACTAGTTAAAAAGTTAGCCTTCTTTTAACTTCTTACCTCAACTAGTTACTTAATTATTTTTGACATTAATCAACTAACTTCAATAGTTTTCATTTTTATTGTATCAACATCACAATTTATTTAGTTAGTATTTATACTATAAGGGGGGGGGGAGAATTTGTTAAACCTTTTAAATACATTTAAAGATTCAAATCCTAATTTGTTCACTGGAAAAAAAAATTGATAAACTTTTTTAATCGAGTTAAGTTAATACTTTCTTTCATTTATACTTAACGAGTTCAATTTTTTTTTAAATTATTAACTCTTAACATGGAGATTTTTAGGTTATTTAACTCCGCTAATTCGAGTTAATTTTTTTCATTAACTTGTTAGTCATGCTCGTCGTTTGAAATAGGTCATGATTATAGACGTCCCCTTCTATTAAGTTATCATGTCTTGTTGCTTAAATCATTTTTACCTCATTTTAGAAAATTTGGCGTCGACGTGAAAATTACAAATCTTCTCACACACACACACACACATAATAAGGCCGTAGAAATAATAGAGAATGTACTCTGCCATGATTAATTTATGCGAGTACCCATTAATTAAAATAATTTAATTTATACGGTACATGGTGACCGAGTAAAATATTACTATAGCACAATCAATAATAATAAGAAAAACAAAGCAAAATTTAAAAAAAGAACAATAATATTTTATACAAAATAACTGCAGTTAAGCTTACCTACGTTACATTGTAGTAAAAAGTAACTCGTTAAATTAATTTAATTTTTTTAAATGTATTATTTAGTTGATACCTACCACGGCTAATTATCTAGGTATGACATCAATATTTACGTTTTCGTCCAGTTGTGCCATTCATGGGATAAAAACAGAAATTTATTGTGACGTCAACTGCCGAGGATTTTTAAACGTAGACAAACGAGAGTTGGTATATCTATAAATTGTTATTTTCATTGGCAGGTGACGTAGTACACATCACGCACAGTTCGAATTGCTGATATACCTAGATATTTGTCAATGGTTGATATAATATGTTTACTGTAAAATATATAAACAATTTTATAGAAGTTTCAAGAAAAATGACCATCTCACGATTTTTAGTGTTGTATAATCACGATATATTTTTTTTATATATATAGGTATATATTTACACAAAATATACGAAAAACATTTTCAAGTGGTTCTAGATTTTGAAAAAATAACTTATAATTTAACTTTGAACTTTTATACTCTTTATTCCCTAGCCTATTGCTTATTAATACACATATTGAACATTGTGTAAGTTTAATTCAAAAAAGAAAAACTCGAAATATTAGAGCGTAGTCTAAATTATAATATATTTTTTTAATCATTGATGCGTGTTATGTATGAAAAATACAATATATTATATATATTATCAGTAATACGTAATTATATAATTATAAGTTTTATCATCGTTTAAATACGTGTGTCAAAAATAGGTACCACATTAACATATTAATAACCATATAATATTCGAAAAATTAGAAAGAAACGTATTCGTATACCATATTTATAATTTGAGTACTTGTGGATTTTCTAATAATAAAATAAAATAACTCAATTCCACAAAAATATAATTTACTTTTATTCGATAAATACGTATTTCAATAACTATGTTATCACGACTTTATTGTGTACCTACTGAAGATGATAACATACATATAGTTATCGAAATACGTATTTATCAAATAAATGTAAATTATATTTTTGTGGAATTGAGTTTTTTTTATTTTATTATATATATATATATAAATTATGAATTTTCTACATTAACTATTTTTATGAAGAGGACGTCTTCTAAAGTTTTAAAATGATTGTCAAAAATATGTAAATAGTTTATTTTTTTTATATTTAAGTATATGTGCTGTAAAATATATAGTTATAAATATAAAAATATTTTTTATGAAAAATATATTATATTATCTCATATCTGTTAAATACCTATACATTTATAACCGTTAGTAGACTGTTCAAAAATTGATATTTTATATCTGATATAAACCGTGTACCTTTATGTAATCAACGGATGATTATTAAGTACCTACCCATGTCAATAAAAATATGGTTTGACTTCAACAGTTTATACTTTATACTGTATGTCAAATACTTCGTATTTCGTGTTGGCCATCGATGGAAAATTCGGATTGCTCAATGCAATTTCACAACATTAATTTATGTTTCATATAATATGTGACTCAATTTTTTCTCGCTCCAAATTTTACAATAGTCTGCATTTTTTAAATTGAAACAAAACAGTAATCGGTTGTGCTGAAATCGTGATCACAGTATTGGATTACTATACAGAACGCCTTGTGAAGGTCAATTTCTAATAATTATGTATTATTATACCTATAATTAACATGCAAAAATATTGTGATTCCGGTACTTAAAGCCGTATCTGAGGGTGGGACCTCCTCCGAAATTTTTTTTAACATTTGATAGATTTTTATCTAAACTAGTGGCTTTAAGCATCAATATCAATATGTTTAATCATAACTGATCGGTTAATGAATCAAAACACTTTAAAAAAACATATACTTACCTACATGGATTGTAATTTAAATGCAACAATAACATTTTTCACAAAAAATCATATAGGTGAAATAATTGATATAGGTGGATATGCGGAAACACATTAATGCAGTTATAAAAAGCATCGTCAAAGATAATATTATACAATTTTTTTTTTAAATCATTAACTTTTGTACTTGCCAAAAATAAGTAATTATAATTTTATTAAAAAAAACGTATATAGGTTAAATATAATTTTTGAGGTGGTTGGCGAGCTTTATACACAGACAAAAATAAAACCTATTTTTGTCCATCGTTCATTGAGTTGTCCGTAAATATTGTTAAAACTACAAGTTGGAAAACTCCATATATTTTTGATCGAATATTTACTTTTTTAATATTTATTCCTTAAAATAGTTTTGTTAAATCGAAAATGACTAAATATTAGTCCACCAAATATTAAAGTAGTAAATTGAATACAAAAATTGAAAAATGTAAAAAAATTAGATTATAAGTTAATTTGTTGATAAATTCAAGTCTGCTTTCAAATTCGCTATAATATAATGGACAAAACGTAAATTCAATATGTACTAAAATTTTAAAATATATTTTGGACACCCTCCAAAAATAAAATCTAATTACGGCCTTGCCGGTACTAATATTATTTCGATCTTAACGTTGAACATATTGCGAAAACTCGTAAAATCAAACATTTATTAAAAATTTTATTATATATAGGGTCAATAATCTAATTAACCTTTCATATTTGTAATTTATTCGGAAAATAGAACTAAATTTTCGTTTTAGATTCCTATAAGAACTTTGTATTCATTAATTCGATCATGCAATTATAATATTCAGTAATGAAAAATATGATCGCGTAAAACAAACGAAAAAGTAAATTTTAAAAACTAGTTATAAAAAAATATTTTGAAGTTCAACACTCATTATAAAATTGATTAGTGAATAATATCTCGTCGGAATTTTTCGAAATAACAATTAACAAAAAGTTATAGTGATTTAAGAAATGTGAAAACAATTCTATCAATAGGGGTGGAAGCCTTTTGATTGTTACGTAAGATACCTACTGGGTGTGGATTCATTGAATTTGAAATAAAACTATTTTCAGCGGTACTTCAGTGGTATATTAATATTAGTTAAAAATATTTAAAAAATAAATTTGTAGGAATGTTTGAAAATTTTGTGATGAATGTATAACTCTGCTAAGCAAACGTTCTACGGACAATTTGTTTGGCTAACGTTTGGTCGATTGGTGGAAAAATCGGTAGACAAGATTGTTTCAATTTAATTTGGGCTTAGCTTTATTCTAAATGAAAATAGCTGAAAATATTCAGAAATAACTAATATATCAAACATGTTCCTAAGGAAATTCTTCGGTAATTTAATTGAATATTTCCATAATCCCATCGACGGATATAAGTACATTTTCAAATTTAACTCAAAATAGGGCATGGCTAGCTCAATATTCTACAATGAATACTCGAGCTAAGCCTGGCTAATCCTATACTTACACCATTATTCCACTATATTTATTATGTTGTATTTACAAAGCAACCCACAACCGAGTATTAACCCTGTAGGTATCATAGGGAAATATTGATAAGAAACTATTTTCGGGAAATATTTATACATTATTATTTATATCATATGTTGCCATGAGGCTTCGAGGCCACATTTTTTAAAAAATTAGCAGGACCGTGGCCCGACTTTAACATGGACTTCAGCGCTACTGGTTTTGGGTCTGATGAATATACAGAGGGGAAGTAAGCAGACAATAAGTCAGCAGCTTCCTGTTTATTCAATGAGATCCGTTGAATGATAGCTACTTATGAATATCATTATTGGAGCGAGTATTATTAATTAACTTCCAGTAGTCATGTTGATTATTTTAAATGACATCTCAGCATGTACAGCATAACTACGCAAGCATTTTCTTCTCTCATTTTAAACCAAGCACAAAGAACCGAGAACTCTCTATAATCACAGATAATGGAAGCCGTCTTAAATTTTACGTGCGCTTTCTTCTTTAAAGACAAAAATTGCCTTCATTTTGTAGAGAACCAAACTTGGGTACAAAATCAAGTACAGATTGATGCAATGCATCAAAGAATATATTCACTGCTGAATCAAGGCCCAAGAATAAGAAAGACAAGCACTGATCAAACGAGAAAATAAAAATAAAAAAATATTTATAAAATTAGTTTTACAAAAATTAAAATATGATTGATCTTGATCACAGGAAGGTGCGCACCAATTATTAGGCGATGAAATACTCAGATCAGGATGAAAAGAATCAGTTGGAATAAATGGCTCATAGGACTCTTAAACTATAAATACATAACGCCGGAGAAAATAAAGTCTAATAAAGAACCATGACTATTTTTGGTTCATTTGAAAAAAGTTGTTTGCGGCAAACACTTCAGGAATACAAGGCGCATAAGATACTGAGCGAGAATAATATAATAAACCATTGTCGTTGTTATCCCGGAATATCTCAGGAAAATTGTAGCCACCACAGAATATAAAAGTATGCTTTGGATATCGATTTATAACACTCAAGAGATAATACAAGGCTCATATAATAAAGGAGAGAAATGTGGAGGAATATAGACACCACCAACTGCAAAACAAGAGACGCCAATAGAGAAGCAAAAATTTGTTCAATATTAGATTCAAAAATGTAAATTAAAAACTAAGACTTTGTGAATGCATACGAAGACACCACCTGCTAGTCAAGACACCTGAAGACAAGTAAGTATTAATTAAACTACATCATCTATCACTTGTATAAATAACACAATAAATTACTAAGACCAAGTTCATCATTTAAAAAATTATCAGAAAACTATGTTTCAGTTAGGACAATAAATACATAATAATTAAAAGCGGATATACATTACATTTAATGTTACAGAGTTCTTATTCCACGACAGTATATACCTAATATATATATATATATGTATACATTTCTTACTACTACATGTGCCAAGGGACAAAAAGAGGGGGTTCGAACCAGAATTCCGCCCTCCTTGCAGCGCGTGTCGCCCCCTCCCCAACCAAAACACCAGTTGGCAATTTGAAGTTTCAATCGGAAAAAAACAGAAAGTCGAAAACCTTTTCTTTTTCTTTTTGCTTGTTTGCGGTTTAAAGGAAGTAGTTCGTTAGTAATATCTAATCGGCAAAATTAGAATTTATTCGCATTCAGTCGGTAAATCTGAAAAAAGTTTAAGCTTTTTCTTTTTTTGCTTATTTACGTTTCAAAAATGTATTTTGTCGGTATTTTCGAGACACACCCGCCCCTCTCACCCCATATAAATAGTTTCTTTGGACGGTCCTGCCTCCTTGGTTATAGCCGATGTTCAATCCAGCTTCTAATGAGGTATAGGCACCTGAATTCGACACAGGTTACGCCACTTAGGCCGCCACTGCAGGACGCGTACGTGCTTGTCATTTCCTTGCCGTATATCCAAAAAACATAATAATTTATCGTATCACAACGCGCCGCGTGTCTCGCGGTCTCTATGCCCGGGATGGGACGAAATTGCGTGAACGAGGCCGATAAAATATTACCCATATCTCTTATTATTATTACGTATTTTTGAAATTCGTACACGAAACCAATATAGGTAATACGTACGATGTACATTGGGAGGGCGGTAAGTCGTGACTCCACCCGAATTATCGAGTTATTTTGTTTATCGAAGTCTCATTAAAGTTGTAAAATTGTTTTATTAATCTCCCTCGCACCCAACCATACGTACTCCCAAAATATTTTTTACTATATAATTCCTTGTACACCCATACGAAAATGCTATAAATCGATCGCATCTATAACTTACGCAGTTACACAATAATACGTACACATTATATATACGAAGATAATATAATAGGTACATATCGTCGTCTGTCATCAGCGACATTTTTCTTCACCAATTTTTATTTTTATTTTTAATTGGGTACCTCTAAATTAACATTAATATTTTTAAATTCAAGATAAATTAAATCGAATTCGACGGGAAAAACTATATAAATAAATTATGTACATACAAAATACACATATAACGCACATTCAACATATTAGCCTGTTATGTAAAAATATTATGAAATACAATTTTGGGAGCATTGTTTTTCAGAGAAACGAGAATACCCATCAATTTAGAAACAATCAAATTCGGGAATTTTTTTTTTCTAATGAAATTTCAGAACGGGATGTGGCAATATTCGGAACGATTATTATTATTATGATCAAGTCAAACATATTGTTTTTACTATTTATTTTATTAACAAAACTTTATTCTGGAATTGATTGTTTCTAACATCATTATTTTCTTTTGTTTGTAAAAACCCTATTTTGATCAATTCTGATTTTAATAATTCTTAAAAATTACTTTCCCAAAAGTTGGTAGGTATTTATTCTCATAGAAAATGTAAATTTTTTTACGCCTGAATTAGACTTAAAACGGGGTTTTTAATTATGTTTTCATGTTTCTGCAGGTTTCTATTTTTGGGTTTGAAATGGATTCGCAATTTTTCGGATTTCGTTATTTTCCTAGACTCAAAATTGTTTTGATTCTAAAAAAGTTAAAACTTAATTAGTTTTAAAATCTAACTTATATTATAAATAATTAAATCGACGGGATACCCCTATTTGTCATCTCTATCAAACTAACGGGCAATATAAAAAAAATTACATTACAAAAAACAATTAAGGAATGTGACGACGTACGTATTAAAACTAGAGCTATAATCTATTACCAATATTAAAAAGGAGGATATTTTTTAGCAAATGGCATATTATTTATGTAAAATATTATTTAATAAAGAAGTATTACAGTATTTCAAGTTTTCCTTTTTTTAAATAGCTATAACATCTTTGTTAAACAATATTTTACAAAAGAGATATGTCATTTTCTAGAAAATATCCCCCTATTCAATATTGGTAATAAGTGATTTAGCTCTAATTTTAACGCGCACGCCATATTCTTTGTTTTTTGAAGCGTAATTTTGCTATATCGCCCATTAGATAGCCAAAGATAACAAACGCGGGTATCACGTACTCTTATTAATGAAGTTTAACTTTTAACTCAATTGTCGTTTATGATTTAATTAATTAGAGCATATCATTGACATAACCAAAATTTTATGAAAGAGACCGGAAGTTTTCAAATAATTTGGCAAGTATAAATAAATATAATTTAAAATGTACTGCTTTTTATTGAAATGACTTCATATCAAATATCAAAATGATTAGAGAACGTATCGACTAGTTAAAGACTTTAACTCCAAAAAAAAAGTGTTTGTTTTTATTTTTAGGAGAACGGTTCTATAATGTAGAAATCACAAGTTGTACTCGTAAGTACATAAATAGTTTCTCTAAATCAAGACAATTTCGTGAATAATATATTCTATTTAATATTTATCGTATGCTATTATTGAACTGATATAATGAATGAAAAATTGTCGTATGCACAGTGAACTCGCGTTTCCAGTTTAAACGCGTTTCGAGTTCAGAGTTGTTGAAATCTTGAATTGGATGATTATAGAAGTTAGATATACCTATGGTATAATGCATTTTTTCGACTTTTGAGTAGTCGGTTTGAAAACGGTTTAGATTTTTTTCGGTTTACATATACGGTTTTTTAGTTTGAAAACGGTTACAGTTCTCGAACCGTTTTTACACGTTCGCATTTTGTGATGTATCATGCTTGTTTGTGCACCGCCTATAACGCATAATAATCATTTATGATGATAATAATATTATACTACGTGCACACTGCGAATAATATAACAACGATTGACAATATAACAATATAGGTACACCTACTTATAACTTGACAATGATATCCAAAAATGATAACGAAAATAAAGAAAATAATAATACACACACACACACACACACACACACACACACACACACACACACATATATATATATATATATATGTATAATAATCAAATCGTTAGCTTAATGTTAAATACCTAAATGTTTATTCAATGATTTCTGAATCATACATTACACACATATAATACTATAATATTACATAAAATTATAATTTATTTACAAACGTGCGCCGAATTGCTTCGATGAAGCAGA
Source organism: Pemphigus obesinymphae (assembly GCA_025469235.1). Classification (NCBI taxonomy): domain Eukaryota; kingdom Metazoa; phylum Arthropoda; class Insecta; order Hemiptera; family Aphididae; genus Pemphigus; species Pemphigus obesinymphae. The sequence continues at coordinate 38,743 of JAIPRL010002495.1, forward strand.
GTCGGCGAAACAACGAATTGGGGTTCATTAACATCAATTATACATTGTACTCTCTGCGCACGGCCGAGTGTTAAGCTTAGGTTTTTTAATGTTTTTTTTTTTATGTCATCGCCACTTGTTGATCGACGCGATGACAACGTACAATAGGTGACAACGATCTACGGAACAATGTCGTCGTCGCCGCGTGTCTGCAGCGTGCGTAAATTATGAGCGCTCGCGTATTACACCACGAGCGCGACACGCAAGTTTTCTATAATATACTATTACTATATAAAATTATCAGAACGGTGAAAAATCACCGTAGACATTTAACGGATCTATCTAATATTCTCTATATATGTACGTATAGTTTTACTTTTATGCCCTATATATGGGAAAATTCGTGATATTCGAAAAATGTACTCGCTGGGTTCGAATGACTTTTTCAATTTCTACGAGGCCAGCAATAATGATGTACAAATCACAATGTTCGGGGTTCAGTTAGGAAGATAGAAGTCTGCAGAGGATTAGTGTGTCGTGAATATGACAATATTAAGACGGATGAGTGGAGTGACTAGAGAATATAAAATAAGAAATGAGTACGATATATAAGAGGTAGTATAGCTTCGATAGTAGACGAAATAAGTGAGAATGAATATTCAGATGGCAAGGGCACACGTTAAGGAGGGAAGAGACGGCAGCAGTAAGATTAGATGTATGTTGAGTGGGACACTGGGGAAGAGGAAGATAGCCAAATGGACGGGAGTGATGTAATAGAGAGTGATTTGTGGTGAGCGGGTGTAAGTGGAGAATGTGCGGGGGATCGAGTAAGGTGGAAGTGCAGGACTAAGAAGAAGAAAAATAAAAACAATAAACTATAATTCCATCAAATATTTTAAAAGAGTTTGTTTAACTTAATATAATTATGTATTTCCAGAAACATAAAATCTAACAAAAAACACAATTTACTACGGGTAAATTGGTAAATGATTATTATAATGAGAAAATTTTTATCTTATATACATTTCAATGGTTTATTATTAGGTACAAATTATTACCATTAAAAATAAAAATAAATTATCCTCAAATCTCTCTTAACTATTTGCCGCATCCCTCTAACTATTTCCCTTACCCCCTTAGTATTTTCTTTATTCCCCGTTCCCCAATCAAACGTAACTATACCTATGACACATACGACCAAAAATTAAAAACTGACTTTTGGTATCGAAAATTTCAAAAAAGCAAAAATATAAGCTGTTAAAAGGACGTCTACAAACCTAGAAAACTATTTTATTTATTTTGATTATAATATTCGCAGACATCCATTAAAAATATTTAAATATTAGGTATTGAGTACTTGAAAAGGCGTATACCACTTAAATACATGTAAATGATAAAAATGTAAAATGGGTTTATACTGTAGTAATGATTTTTGTTTAAAACGGTGTATGGAAAATACAAATGTTAAAAAGGCGTATACCACAACAAAAATTTTTCAAACGATATTTAAATACAAAATTAAAAAATATAATAATTTATTATTATAAATTTCCGTCTACGTTTTGAACATAACCTCCTTCCCAAATTCCCAATCACTTCTTTCGCCTCTCTCAGTATTCTTCTCCTTTATGTACCTCTGTATACCTTTACGTACCACTAAAGTTCTATGTGGCCTCTGTTATATTATTTTCGATTGCCATACTCTATCCTCTGATAAATTAAATCTGAACGCTGTCTTCTTTATTTAATGTAATACATTTATTAATTGTATTTGCTTTTTATTAATTTAACTTATTTTTTCTTCATTTCTTTATTTTATAATTGATTAATCGTTGTTCTGTAATATTTCACACAAATAAAGGCACTTTAATATTAAAAAATACCTTCATGCCTATTGGATTTAAAATATTGTAAAATAAACAATTTATTCGAAAAATTCAATCTTACAAATAGATAATTTGTTCCTGGAAAATATTGAATTGTAGTATAGGTACTTTCTTTCTACAAAACACTATATGAGTATAATATACTTACGATATTTTGGACAATGTATTAGATAATAATATCAATATAATTATATTTTATTCTGGTCAGGTTTTACGTTTGAAATTTGTTCACTATATTATTAGAACATACCCGATTCCATTACAACTGTAATATGCTGTGGGTGAAAAAAAATAGGTGTTGAATTAACATTATAAAAGTGATAAAAAATAATAAAACGATTCAAATAATTGTCGATTGACTGCAATAAAATGTATAATATTACACACCGTTTTCGCAGAGTTGTAAATGGAATTCGCACGATCTGTAGATATTATGTTCTACAACGAGATAATATTTCCGTTTGTTATTAATATAATGAATTATAAGATTGTTATTATGTTTAATGTATACAGAGTGAGTTTTTAAACATAAAACATTCATATTTGTGTTCGTGAATTTTTTTTTTTTCAATTTTATCATATAAATTATTGAATATCATATAGAAACTGCGACCATACCAACAGATTATAATATATTGCTATATTTATATTAACATTTAAAGTCTGTAAGGGAATTTGTATTCTATAGTTATTGGAGTGGTTCGGGGAATTAAATAATTATTCTCCTGTAAACTCAATAAACTTTATAATCACTATATGATATTTTGTGATAATCAAAATTTAAGCATTAAAATAATTTTTAGAAAAAAATAAAACCTTCTACGTCGGAAATATATATAAATATTATTTCTACAAAACTAAACAAGTTTGGAAAGCTCATACTTTGCCAGAGTGCTGAACTCCCGGTTTCTAAATGTTTCTAACGAGGGTATGAGGTGACAGGTGCCTAAAGTTACAAACTTATGTTTTATAGAAACTTAAAAGCAATAAAAAAGTTATCGGGATTGAAAATAATAAGAATTCGATTTTCTTTTAAATAAAAGTATAAAGGTATATTATATAGCTGTATATAGGTAGTATAAATTATAATATACCTATTATACCTACTTAAAATAAAGTAAAAAATATATAATATACATTTTTTAGTAATATAATATGTATGTACGTATTATATTCCTAAATAAAAAATGTATTGAGAAAATAACGTCCATGAACAGATAAACTACATATTATAGTCGCCAACATACATTATATAACAGATTATTTCAAACCTTTCGGATTTCCAACATATTTGTTGTAAATTGTTGGAACTATCTAACGCAATATCCAACAGGCCTATAAATATATAATACGCAATATGTATTGTAGGATACTTTCTGAAATATTAAAAAAAAGTTTTACTGTTAGCATAAGGGAGTGACGTTTCTAGAAAGTTACTTGTATAATTTTTGATAAATGTTCAACAAATTTATAAAATATTCCAACCATTTTCAATAAACCTTTAACGAGTTTTTCGAAATAATTTGAAAAGAATCTGTCCCATGTTGGCCGTTAACATGAAAAAGTGTATTTGTGGACGGACGGGGCAAACCATCTATTATAGGAGGGGGCATAAACTTTTTTCATATTGTAGCTAAATTCCAAAAAAAAATTAAAAAAAAAAAAAATGTAATCAAATTTAGTTTTGCTCCCCCCCCCCTACCCACCATTAAAATGAAGTCAAATACGATACTATTAACATGTAGAAATATGAGAAAATTAGTAGGTATTTTACGCAAAAAAATCGCCTGGAATATTATACTATTTATTTATTTATTTTATTGTAAATGGGTAAAAAAACTCCCTTTAATAAAGTAATATAAACACTATAAACAGTGTATTCAGTTATCTCGAAAACACTACAGTATAGGTAAGGTATATACACGAATTTAAATAAAACGAGATTTTATAAAATTAAATATTATTTCTTGTACCATTTATAGAACATAAAACAAATTACAAAATCAGGCATTTAAATGATACTGTAAATAGATTCACCGTTATTAATAAACTAATATAGTTATTTTAAAACTGATTATATAATTGTTTATTGCCAAAAATCAGATACAAACAATATTAAATTATATATAGATTTACATTTACATGTATTATAAATGAAAAACATTGTTTTCCTAAGTATAACAATGAAGATTATCATTTTTATGATTGTCTTCGTAATCGTATAGGTTAGTAGGTAACTATGTTCAGTGGCGTACGCAGGTATTTTTAATGGGGGGGGGGGACGCTTGAAAATAAATAAATACTCGGTGGACGTAAGATTAGACTTTAAAGAATAAAGTAGGTACTTTTTATCGTTTTAATAGTATACTGTTAAAAATATATATATATAATATTATACAGTGGTGAACGCTAAAAACTAAGTAGAGTTAATGTTTTTCGCGAATTAAGATGCCATGTTTTATAAATTATAAATATAATATAATAAATTATATAAATATGTGAAATACAGATTACATGGTTATCTATGTATTTTTAATTTTTAATGTTTTTTAGGGAGGTATTGACTGTTAACTATTATTGTAAAATTATGGAATAGCAAAAATTGGTTTTAAAATTACTCAAAAGTCAAAAATATAGAAACAAGTAGTAAAAAATTACCATAAATGTACCACAAAAAAAAAAAAAAAATTAAGTAGGTAACTTCAAACGTTTTTAAATTATATAATTTTATTATTTAACTATAGTTTAAAAGTATGAAGCAAAATGTGTCAACCTGAACATATAATTAATATATCACTTACAATTTTCTTATATATTGAGATTAGGATTTGGAAAATACTGTAGAATGCAGTACTATACAGTACCTACCTATATATTATAATATCAATGGTATAGTCCACAAATTTTGTAAGCGACATTTTTGTAATTTTACATGAGAGTAATTTTAAAGTTTAAACTACTATATTAATTAAAAAACGTAACTAATCTAAAACATAATGTAAAATATAAACTATAATTTAATTTATAAAATAATAATAAAGAAAAAATTTAATTTGGACTTTTTATCCGACTGTCAAAAATTGTCCCAAGACTTTTTGTCCAACTATTTTTAAATCAAACATTTTAACCGATTACCTTTGAAAATAATAATTTATAGAGATACCATTCATATAGTTGGGTGTAATGACTCTTTTTTTTTCGTCATGACCTCTTAATGAAATTCCTTGCTGTGTTAAATACATTATAGTGTCAATAATTTTAATAACATATTTTCTATTATCTACAATTTCTTTTTATTTTGTGTTGAAATTTGTGCTATTACGCACTACCAGTAGACTGTGTACTTAAATACCCAATACCCATACCAACTTTCCATGCATTTTAAATGTATTTTGGATTTTTCATGGGAATATAATTTAGATTCATTTCCACTAAGCTGAAATGAATAAGAGAATTAATACATTTACAAAACTATTTAGTTAGTTATAAAACTTGAGCCGAATGTTCTGCAGATATCACTATTAATGAGGAAGGTATGTCTGATAAAGAATCAAAAATGGAGTTTTGGAAAATTAATAGTTATTTTAGAGTATTAGATTGTATAATAATGGGACTGAAAACTAGATTTTCAACAGAAAGTTTGACTATTGGAGTTAGTGTCGATCACTTCATGAATTTAAAATATGAAGAAAGTATATATAGCATTCATTGAACAATATGAGGTACTTAAAACAAATATAGAATATTATTATTTAAATATTGATTTTTTTTTCTATTTAGAATTTTTAATTTTACGAAATATTGTGTATTGATAAAACCAGTCTAAAATCTGAAATGCTTGTAATGAAAAATTGTATAAATAAGGATGAATACGGAGACTATTTCAACTAAAATAAATATAAAAGTATTCCGAAATTTATATAAAAATAAATGCAGATAGCACTTACTCATGCCCATTTGTTCAGCATCATGTGAACGATCATTTTCAGTCATGAGACGAATGAAAACTTGGCTTCGAAATATTATGAGCAATCAAAGATTCTCGAATTTGTCATTGCTTCATATCGAAAGGGACTTGGCAAATGGTATTAATTCCGAAGATATTTTAAATATTTTTGCTAATAAAAGTCGTCGATTAAATTTGATTTTATAATGTACGTATACCTCTATCTATAATTAAATTTATATCGTTAATATTCATCTGTGAGTTAGTTGGTGTTATTCACAATTTTGTTGGTGTATTATATAATAATGAAAAATATTGAAAACTTGGAAGATGTTTATTAATTTACATTTTATTTGTTTATATTTTTAGTCCGTAATAATATGAACACACACACACATCATTGGCAACAAATGGTTTGGGTATTTATATGGGCTGCGGTAAAAAATCGTGTATGTGCGGCCATGGAACGGAGAAAGGGAGATGCTGAGGGAAGATCGTGTACCTAATAAATGCACAAGTATTTACGACCATTGGGACTATAGCCCCCCCCCTCCCCCATGCCATTTGTTCACGTTACGCCAATATGTACACAGTATATATTCACCAATTACACCTATCCTATATATATTATCAATTTAAAACGATAATTGTGTTACTTACTTAATTTATTACAGATAATATGAACACTTACGTAATTCAATAGATTATAATATTTATACTAAGCATGTCTGTACTATGAATTTCTATACCTAAATATAATATTGAAACATACGTATAGGTAGAAAAATTAGGTACATTTTAAAATATTCGAAATTATTTTGTCTGTCTTTAGAAATGTATAAAATGATTTATTACAAAATATGTATATATGTATAATAAAATATATGATAATTTTAATAACATGCACTTTGATTCTAAATAATTCGTTTAAAAAATGATAAATTTAACATTTTTCAGAAAACACACCACGAAATTTGTTCTCGCGTTTCGCCCCCCTCCCCCCCTGTAATATATAATATCGATAGTACGCAACATACTATACATTAATAAATTTAATAAACAATTGGCAGAAATGAATAGATAAATAAATGTATGTAGACATAGGTATACAGCATTTAGAAAATAACATGATTTTTTAATTCCATATAAAAAATCTATACCTAATGTTATATTATAATTAAATAGATACTATTTTAATACCCAGTTATCAAAAATTTCAAGTTTATATTGTCAATTTTACTTTTATCTTAATTTTTCCTCGCAATTAGAAAATTTTAATTAATTGGCTTGATTGAAAAATGTATAAATTTGTACCTATCTACCTAAAACCTACTAGTTAAACATCTAGACTCTAAATCATTTATTATTTAAAATACACATAGGTACATCATTTTTAGCCAGTGTCTTTAAAAAGTGTCTTTCTTCTATTTGAGTATATTAATTTTTATTAACTATATCAATACACTTATTTAAAAACACTTTTTGATTACCGACAGAAACCGAGGAACATAATTACATCGTTGTTTTAAACCTTCTTAATTTGTTAAATGCGTTTTAAAATATTTTGATATACCTGCAGATAATTTATTTATAATATGACGTACACCTAATTTTATCTTATGCACATTACATTATAAAAATTAAAATAAATATATAAATTTATACTTTTAATGAAGTTAATTTAAATTTAAAAATTAATGAAAATTGGTAATAGCCCATTAATTTAATTGACATTAAAATATAAATTATTTTATCAGGTTACCTGCAGGAGCTATCCCGTTGTCTCCATCATAGGCCAATCTGCCCCTGCACTCAACATCTAATAATATGTATCTACATACGGACTTGTTGGTCAGTGTTAGACACTTGTTGGAGTCTTTTTTTGTTAATTTATCCAACTTTAAGCATACCTAGTAAACTCTTAATTTTGAACTATAATTCATTCTTATAAACCGGAGACATATTTTATGTTTATACGTTTTAGACAAAACGTGTAAACGAATTAAATAATAATTAGAATAAAATAAGAACAGTAATTCCATCACGTACTCGACATTGGCAAAAGACAATGATAAAAATTTTAATTTGAAATAACTAGACGAAATTTTCTAATTGCATTGTATTATACAGTGTACGAGTGTATAATGGAATGATTGCAGATATTAAAACTAGGCTTAAAATCCAAGTATGCTAGAAAAGTCATACCTTATTTTAGAATACATATATACAATTGATTGAGTACGTTAAAATCAAAATCAAAAGTTAGGTAGAACATCAGTTTTTCTTTCTTCTATATAATATATATATATATATATATATACAGAGTGTTTGAATTGTTAGTTAAATAAAAATCAAAATCTTTTATTCAAATAATCATTTTTTTTACAATTATGGACATCACTTATTACAATAATTTAAACTGAACTACTTAGAAGCGATTTAAGAGAGTTAATAGAATAATGGAATAATGATTATTATTAGTATATTTACCACCCCCAGCCCTCAGTTCCAAATGTAAAAAAAAAAGGTACCAATATTTATTGTAAATAAAGGTAGGTATAATTGGAGTAGGTACCTAATACCTATACAAAGGTCAATGTATATTATCATCTTCCCTCCAAAATACGGGTGTAATTATTCGAAGAATAGGCGAGGGTTAAGTCTCTTTCAAAATCAACCCTATATACTACAGTATAGTTATTTATTAAAATTATGGTCAGATAATATTTCAAAGTATATATAGTTGTATATATCGAATGTATCATACACCTATAGTTAATTTATTGAATTCTTCATCTTCAAAGAAATATACTTTTTCATAATGATTAGTTTATAAAATAACAATTATTGTGTTGTTAACTTGTCATGATTTATTATTATTGGATACCTATATATAATTTTAAAGTAGATATTAGACAGTAGATAGGTACCTATTTAATATTTTTTTTTTTTTATCACAGAAAAATTAAACGTAATAAAAGTACCTATCTATATAAAACGCGTTTTCTAAATCTATGTGTTTATAGATAAAATAAAATAACTTATAGATGAAATTTTAGAGATTATCATAAAGTTTAACCACAGCTGTAGTTAAAAATCAAGAAAATTTTAGATTCGGAATTTCAATGAATATACAGATTGACGACGGTCTATGATTTTTCATATCATTTTTAAATGTATGTGTTTGTAGTGGAAAATATTTATGATCAGGTAGTTGTTATAAAATAAATAAAAAACAATAACTTTTGTTTCGACTGGGTACCGTATAGGCTCAGATTTCGTATGAATTTTTGTCCCATAATTTCTATAAACCTTGGTCAAAATACTGGATCACGAGATAGGTACTACAATACTATATTATAGTAACATTGTAATAGTTCTGTAACTGTTCAGAAACATCCTTTTAATATTATTATCAGGCGATTAGAATAGGAGTTTCGGAAAACCGTCTAAATATTATCATTAATTTTAGTGACACGTAAATTCATTAATTTACGATATAAGTGAGAGTAACCGTATAAAATAGAATATTTTACTTCCTAATAGTTCTTTTATAGACTTTTTTACTCGGAATTTTTTTCCTAGGACTTTTTTACCTCGGATTTTTCTTCCACGATTCGTATTTCCCATAGGTATGTTATAGGGCGATAGAGTGTCAAAATGTGTATTTTTTCAAGTATTGGGCTATTCTCAATTTAAGTACATTATAGTGGGAACCACCAAATACCAGCTATTAGGAAGTAAAATATTCTATTCTATACTGTTATTCTCACTTATATTGTAAATTAATCAATTTGAATCGCGGAAGAAAAGTCCGATGTAAAAAAGTTGTAGAAAAAAAAGTCCTAGGAAAAAAATTCCGTGGTAAAATTCCTAATTTATAAATATAAGATACAGTGGTGTGTCGAAATATATATTTTATTGAAGCACTTTCTACAGTCCCTCCCTTTATCCTCATCCTATCAACCCTTTCAAAATGGATACAATTGAGTATTTACATATTATTGTTCATAAAAAAACGCATATATAATATTTATTATATTCATATAAAATATTTTGTAATATGATCCCGGCCGACATAAAATATCGTAACCGTATCTGTGTTTAGATATCGGTATAATATTTTACTTTTGTGTGCATATCAGGTACGAGTTAAAGTAACACCAACACTAGATGACAGAGTCTAAAACGTGGTTTTGTGATGGTAATTTTAACCTTAGGCCTACATTTTTTTTTTTACATTTCTATGTCATAAGAGTTCCGAAAAATGATTTTTATATTATTGCAGTTTATTGTCTGTTTGAGCGGAAAACTACGTCTATATACGAAGAAATGCTTAATCTAATTTTAAGGAAATGTGCTGAGCGCGATTTATTTCCTGATCCTACACATATTAATTGTGATATCGAAAAAGCTCTAATTTCAGCAGCTCAAAACGTTTTTGATACAAATTTAACTATAAGGATTTGTTTTTATCATTTATGTCAAAGTTCATATCGTAAAATACAAGATTTAGAATTGACTAATATGTATAAAAACACTGATAAATTTGACCAAAGTTTGTGAAAGGTGATTTTTCAGAGGGGTGATAGGGTGAAGAGGAAGGGGGAATATAAATTTCTACACGCTACTATATCTTATATATGTTCATAAATTAGGAATTTTACCGCGGACTATTTTTTCTCGGACTTTTTTTCCTAGGACTTTTCGGTAGTCTACCGGGAAATACTTATACGATTATTTGAAGAATAGGGATGAGTTTTTGGGTGTTCCTTGGCTAAAGAGGTATTCTTATCGGCAAAAAATTCCTAACTTACCTATGAATAATTTTATTTAAACAAAATTTTCAAAATTATTACTGTTCTTCTTCAATGTCTTCATCTTTTCTCTATTTATTTGGGGTTTATACGCAGTATACCCATGATTTTTTAATAAATTGAAGCTTGATAGTATATATAACGTATCAATGTTTTATATTCCAATATTATGACCTACCTACAAATATTTATTATTTATTTTTTATTTTTAACAATATCATAATATGTGATATAGTAAATTGCGACTGTTGTCTATTATATCCATGAGAATTAGAGATAATATATTATAGATGAATAATAAGAAAATAAGGTAATATTATTCTAATATTCATAGATGTGTCGCAGAATATTTAATATTAATTTGTCATTTGAGTTGATATCATTAGGATATTGAACTAGAAATTTATTTTAAAAATTATCCGATTAGACAATCTATAAACCTATTTATACATGTATTATAGTAGATATACCTACTCGATATGAACGGACACAGCGAGGATATAATGCGTCTAAACTTATGTTTAGAAATCTAAAAGTCCACAAAAGATACTTTATTCATTATTTTATTTATGAGCTGTCATTATTTTTTCATCATAAATTTAAATAGGTATTTATTAATTGATATTAAAAATTATAAAAATAGTTTTAAATAAAAGATAATTTTAAGAAGTCCTATTTTTTCGTGCGCCACTGATATTTTACAAATGTGCTACCTTTGACAAACGCACCACATAGGTTTGCCATCACTAATATACAATGTGAAACGTAGATTTGGCAATTTTAAAATGTAATTTAATTTAATTATTAACAATCTCATATATGTACCTACTGCATAGACACATAGATATAACAGGTAATATAATAATTTCCTTTTAAAGTTTTTTAATACGTTGAATTCAATAATCAAATTATAATTTATAAGTAGGTAATATAAATGTTGTAAAAAAAAACATTTGAAAAGTAATTATTAATACCGTATTTGAATATTTTCCTCTTAAAATACTTTAAATAATATTAAAATAATGTACCCACTTGAATATCATATAAGTACTTACTTAAATGAATACCTACCTATTAAAAGTACTTGAAAAAATTAAATAGTTTAAATTAATCAATTAAAAATTTTTAATTTAATGTTTATTGCATTTTAAAAACACGACATGTTCAAAATGCTCATTTGTCATATTAATCTAAAAAAGAAATTCCCGTCCATACTAAACACACTTTCGATAGAACAAATGTGCTTCTATCGGCAAGGGAGTAATGGAGTATATTGTATTTAATTAAATACACAAATGACGAAATTAAAATTAAATTAATAATAAAAGCTACACATTTTTTTTTTCCAAAACTTAATGGCTACTAAATTATTTTATAATATGCAACATTTCATAACACTCCAATGATTTCGTTAGTGATGTACCTACCAAAAAATACTATGCATATACAATATGATTACCTAGTCGATATACCTAATCACTATATCTATTAAGAGGATTAATATATGCGTATATGCGTTTTAACGGAATTAAAACACGTTCTCTTTTTTAAATATAATTTCTCTCCTAATTACTGCGTACATTCAAAATGTAAGCAGAATATTGGAATAGACAAGAATATTTACCATATAGAAGAATATACCAATATTTTTTTTAGTTAAAAATACAAAAATACAAACAATATCTATTTACTTTCATTTGCATTCCTCTTATGTATTTTCGTTTATGTATAATGTACCTATATTATAAAAATTAATTTTAGTAATCTATAGAAATCGGTTTCGGCCCATCGTGGCAAGTATATATAGAGAGGAGTTTAATTTGAAGATCACGTACACAAAAAAAGATCGTAAGATACATATATGTATATTATATTAATATTCGTATATAATCGTTATCGCGACAAACGAATAATAGAGCACGCTGCCGTCGACAATACGAAGTAGACGAATCAATAAAAGCGAAAAGCTGCGGCAGCGTCAGCAGATGAACGAATTGTTTGGTCCCTATAGGAGTATATTTATTTATATAATACGACAGATCAAATATAGCAAATAACGTAAAAAAAAAAAAAAAACGATTTATATTTTCCGAGTTTCAAATTTCGGTGACAGTAAGTCTATTGCAGTATATCCTATACTATTATTAAGTATTATATTGTTTTATACGAGCTGGTATATATAATATACTATGTATGCGAAGTTTTACGGAAATCGAAGTCGTCGTCTGCACATTTTATTTTTAACCTATGCCTTTTTGAGTTTCAAATAATAAAATAAAATGTTTGAAAGGTAAAAAAAAAATGTAAAAAAAAAAAATAGCATATAAATAAATATGAAAAATCATGTCAGTTTGGGATGGAAGTACTTCGCCTTGTCGAACACGATATTATCTTGGCGGATGCGTAGCCGCCTCTATAAAATATTCATGTAGGGAGAGAACGTCAAAGTAAAAATGACAGCTATCAAAAAAAAATTACCTTGTTTTGAATAGCAATACTTCCTGCAAGTTTCAATAAATTTTAATTTGTCTACTGAATAACGATTAAATAATTCCGCATATCCCAATAATTACCTCCAGCATTGGACAAATGTATTGAATTTGAAATAACATGTAAAAAAACTGAAGATTTTGAATATAGTTATAAAGTAACCTACGACTAACCACTTTTACTGTATACAAATCACAAAATATATACCTAATTCCTATAAATACATAATGTATCAAAATTTAAAGAACCAATTTCTTCGAGTTATTACACGTTAATATAATATAATATTATAATATTAAAATTATTACGTATTCGGTGCGAATTTCAAGTCTCTAAAACAATTATTTTCAGAATTACGCGATTTAATTTTTGCAAACACATAAATTATCGAGAATATTAAAAAAATACCTCTATAAAATACTAACTAGACTCGACTTTTTATCTACTGGAAAATGAAAAATTTAGAATACTCCTTCTACTAAAAATATTTGGATACAGGCATAAAAAAACTATATATCGTAATGAAGCCAATATTCAATGCATTCAAAACACATTTCAATACCTACATTTTGCGCTTCGCTCACAATCTAAATATAATGCTAAGACTACTGACAATCTATACATATATATTATGTTTTTTTAAATATTTTTATATTAAGTTATATTAAGAATCGATTTTAGTAAAAAAAAAATATAAAAAATAACTGGCTGTAACCCATAAAGCCTCCGTCGAGCATATCTCATAATAAGAACCCCGTATAAGATATGTAGGATATAAACGCCCTTTTAATATAAGATATCATCTGCAGCTGATTAATAGCTTAAAAGCGTTTAATTAGTTATACTTAGGATTTGAATGGATATTAAATATATGTTTTTAGCTTCAGCTATAAGCAATTTTTGAAATTTTTCACAGTGCAAAAAAAAATGTTTAAATGAATAATTATTTATTTTATAATTCCAAACACAGTATTAAATCTACAAAGTACTGAAATACTTAAGTGATGTTGGTTTTGTAGCACAATATTGTGATAGGTATATCTATATTTTAAACCAAGTTTTTAGACAGCTCGTATTTGAAATAAAAACTGAATAATAAGTTATTTATTAGAACAATAAATATTACTAGAAATAAGTTATTTCTATATGCATGGCTGATTTTGAAATGTAATTTAACATATTGAAACATAAAAACAAAAGTAAAAGATACGTCGGAAAAATAATTTATTAAAAAGAAAAATATAGTATTAAGCAACATTTTATACTTTTCGTTCACCAGTGACATATTAAAGAAAAATGTTACGGGGGGCATTAATAAATAATAATATATTATCGATTAGGGTAACATTGGCTAGATTTGTATATTATATTTTGAACATTCACCCAAATATTGATAATACTTTTACCAAAAGTCGTTAATTGAAAGTTTTAAATTCTTAGCGTAGCAAGGAATATAGGTACATGTTAGTTTTACAATGATGTGGTTTTTATTTTTTTTTTGTGTTTTGTATGTATATACTTTTTTGGGCAAAAGGATTGAAGTAAGAATTTCGGGAATAAAACTTTCTGATAACAAATTCGTTCTATAGGTGGTACTTTAAAGAAGTAATTTTTCAATTTTTCTAATAGTTTTCTCAAGATTCTAGAAAAACTATTGAAAATGATCAAAAATTTTTATAAATTAGAAAATAAACGAAATTTACATTAAATATTAACAATAACATTATATACTATATATTATTTACGTGATGAAAAATTAAAAAATTTTTGACCACTCATCAAAAATGTATATTAAAAAAATAAATAAAAATTGGACTTTTTTTTACACATTTATACAAACACTTATTTGGAAGAAAAAGTCAAGTAGAAGTTTTTAAATATAGAACTTTCTGATAGAAAATTATTTCAATTAAAAATATCCCCTAAAATATATTGGATATGAAATATTTTTATACATTGCATGTAATTCCTTCTAAACACTTAAAATAAAAAATGAAAAATTATTGATTTTGATACTATTAAGCGCCTCCATTATGTTCTTATATTTTATTTTTATTATTCTGTTTCATTGTTTTGTAGTGTATTGTAATATGTTATATATAATATATATTTTATTTTATCATCTCTTTGAACTTTCATTTTTTATAATTGTACGAAAATATACATCGCATCAGTTAAATGTAGTATATTTATCTCCAGGAAATAGATTATGATGCACTTCATTTTTTTCCCTCATTCCTAATTGATTTATATAAAGATGGAAATTAATTTATATACATCATATAGATTCAGAGTATAGAAAGTTTATTTTGCATATTTTCGGCATTATTACCTATAGTTTTTTTATACATAGATTTACAAAATATAGGAATTAAGTTTTTTTAGTGCATTCATAGGTATATTTAAATGCATATTTCACAATTATTTGCATATTACAATGGTTTTAAAAATGAACGTATTTTAATAGTTTTATGTGCATGTATAATATATGTATCAATATGTTTCCAGAAGAGCAAGTTTAGTGTCCTCTTTTACTCTCGTTAAAGCACCCATGTATGCATAATAATAATATAATAGGTTTATTATAATATTATATAGCTATAATGTGGTAAGCATGTGGAATAGCGCTTAAACATATAATAATGTAAATAGGACAACGAATATTGAAACAATCATTCGCCTAATCAGGATTACTGCACCTATTCACATTTTACGTCACTACCTATTTCAGGGGACTAAATCACGGTAACCACACAGTACCCACATTACTTACATATTATATATTTAAAATTAAAAATTAATTAATTTAAAAAATGTAATACTCTTATAAAAATAAAAATAATTATATATTATAAAAAATAACAATATATAGTCCATAGAAGTTAAACGAAAAAAATGGCTTTATTCGGAATAAAACGAACAAAAAGCTTTAAGTATTTCGTGAATATTTCCCAAAAATATCAGCTGTACGATTAAAATATTTATGCACTAAACTAAAGCTGAGAAAATTTCCTACAAAAAAGTAATAAACATAGTTAAGCCTACATCAATAGTTTCGATAAAAAATTATAGAACAAATTTGAATTTATACGACAATTTTTGTTATGAGATATTTTTTTGAAAAATGTTAATATTTTCTGTCATATTTAAAACACATAAAATACTCATTAATAAATATTAAAATAGGTCCTGAAATTTAAAAAAATCATCTACTACAAATTATTTAAAATAATAAACCCGAAGTACATGTATAGTATGGTATACCTACCGTCGTATCGTAGGAATAAAAATCGTGGTGTATGCAAGCGTGCTTTTAGTCACGTACTCCACCGCATTGACGGCAACGATAAAATAAATTCTTGTTTGGAGGTTTTCACCTCTTAAACGTATGCCATCGATTTTTTTCGACTGTTCCGATCCGATCCGTTCCGTTCCGATCCGACGTAGTATGCGGCAAGCTTTACTGTCATTTATCGGATCGATTTGCTACATAATGGGCTTAAGTGGGTTGAAGGAAGTACTGTTGGTTATGTTTGCTCCGAATTCTGTTGATTATAATATGTTATCAGGTCACGCTTACTCTCGTGCAATCAGGGGCCACACTTTGCTTCAACTTGTTTTGGCTCTCAGGATATTTAACGAGTTATCTTAAAATGATGAACAAAAGGAGCTCCTGGATATTTGATTATCAAATTTGTCAACGTTTGAAGGAGTTGAAGAGTCAAGAGCAGAATTTAAAAAATATATGACGAAAAATTTTTTGAAATTAAAAACAGAGGTCCAACGGACGTTATGAAAAGATCAAATGAGAAGCTCCGAAATTACTATTAGCTTTTAAGTTGGCTCCGTTTTCAATACCGTTCTTTGATGAAAAAGAAATGTGGAAAATGAAGAAATCAGCATTGTACGACAAGGAATGCATTTTGAGAATAGCACATACGTGATTAATGGAGGATTTTTATTACATCGTGAGGTATGGCATCAAAATGAAACTTTTGAAGCTATTTTCACAGCATATATTATAAATTATGCGAAAAAAAACTTTGGATCGAACTGTTTCATAGTTTTTAATTGCTACAGTTATCTCAGAAACAGCGTAAAAACAATGGAGTAGTCTCGCACTGAGCAACATAAACTTCATCTACTGACATTAAGTTCAATGACACAATGATTTACACAGTAAGCCAAGGATAACTTGCTATCTAACAGAAATAACAGAATCAGGCAAATTTCCATGCTGTTGGTGAATAATTTATCGTCAAATAAGCTACAGATAATGCTGATGTTTTAATTATTGAAACATTTGAAACAGCGATAGAGGAGGCTGTGATTAATATTACTGTTGTAGTTGAAGAAGACGTGGATCTTCTGGTGATTTTAACTGCTCGCGCGCCAGTGACACAAGAAATTGTTTTCCTCAAACCAGATAAAACAAATGTAGAAAGGAAACTATATTCATCTCGAAGCTTTGATCAGAATCATTTCATTCAAAAACAAATTTTATTTTTCTATGCTTTTGCTTTCTCGAAGTGTGACACAACATCTGCTTATTTTCACAAGGGCAAATCATCAGCCTCGAAGCTAATGATAAAACGAGAAAATCTACGACTTGCAAATATGGTATATTATAAATTATAATACACAAAATATTTTGTGGGTTAAGTTGATTGAAAGTGTTATGGAATTTATGCTTGGTATTTATGGAATACTCGTCAAAGAAACTTCTCTCAATGAATATTGATACTCGAGTTTCGTTAAATCTGTGAGTAAAAAAAACCTGTAAAATTAAATCTTCTGTCCTGTGTTTACTATCGGGTTCAAAAATGGTTAGACAATAATTTAAATCCCGCAGATTGGGGATGGATTTTGAAGGATGGTGTCTTGATGTCTAGGAGAATGCTACAGTTTCCTGCACCAGATTGTCTGTTCTCAATATGATTTGTTGCAACTGCGTGAATGATTGTAGAGCACTGTATAGCTGTCGCAAACTAGGTCTCTACTGCTCAGTAGTTTGCGCTAGCTGTCACGGGGAAACATGGTACAATTCACCACCCTCTGAAAGCATATTTGAGAAAAATGATTACTCCAATGTTACTACTATCAACCCTGTTGATTTCATGAAGCAGGTCACTGAAGAAAAAGCTCCAGAAAATATTTATGGCGACGAAAATAAGATGGAGAAAGAAGAAGAAATCTAACTCAAAACTTTTTGTTTAAATTTTTTTCACAAATGAGTACTCAACTTGTGGAACAGTTCTACTATGGATACCTCGTAAAAAAACGCGCCTATTACTCAATTTCTGTTAGTGGTGTGGAGTAGAATACAAAAAAATAATGATAACGTTTTTATCAAAAATAAATTGAAAATACTGGACTAAATATCGGTTGTAGGCTTCATAATTTTGAATACTTTTTTATAGAGAATTTTTTCAGCTTTAATTTAGTATATAAGTATTTTGATCGTACAGTTAATAATTTAGGAAATATATATATTTTTTTTTTTGATCTTAAATCATTTATTATATTATTATATTTTAAATCATCAATATTATTTATAACTGAATATTTAACCCATGCGTGTTTATAAAAAATAAACGCTTATTAATTTGCAGTCGTTACACTACGATACACTCGGATACCCACGAAATTTTCATTTAAAAAACGACTAGATACTCAATTTATTATTTATTATATATATTATTAATAATATTGGTAGTTATAAACTACCCAAGTAGGTAGTAGATACATAGTATATAGAGATATACTAGTTATATATCTTGAAAATATGTAATAACTTGACACGTCTTTTAATAATAGATTTGGTACTTTTATTACCACTATTTAACTTGAAAAATAAATATCCAATCAATACACAGATATTTATTAATATATAATGGTAAATATATTTTTAAAGTTAATATTGTACCGTAACGCATTGCAAGCAACGTAACGAAAACGTGTGTCGAAAGAAGTGTGCTATTTTCCAAAATGTACATCGACGTATTCGCGTTTCATTATATCTCGTCGTGATGTATATATGTGCCAACACTCTAAATAACGTACTCTTCGGACTGAAGGGTTAATGCAAAGTGCTCCGTCTTCAAATCCACTCGATAGAATATTTATTGATGCTTATGGTCCCCTTCCGTCCGGTTGGAATGGAGTATCGTATATTTTTGTGGTTTTGGACAATTTCTCCAAGTTTGTCAAATTATACTCAATGAAACGAGCTTGCTACAACTGATCGTACGATAGATTCTTACATTGCTATACTTATGGGAAACCTAAATTAATCGTTTCCGTTCACATGGGATTCATATTTTTCATGCTTTATGAACGTCCATTTGTCGTAAGCGGCGAAGTCAAATATACAAACGCATACGTTGTCCGTGATCTACGTATACAAATCGGGTGCGAGGATCTTTTAATGTAATTATATATGTTAAGACCAGGGTTGGCTTGAAAAAACCCAACCCAAAAAAACCCACCAAAAACCTCACCTAAAAAACCCCACCAAAAAACCCACCTAAAAAAACCCAACACACCAATTTAGAAAATTTAAAAAAATTTACAATAGTTAAATAAAATATATTGAATTTTTTTCATCGAATATCAAATATTAAAATTCCTATATAAAAAATTAAAAATTCAATGAACTATGAATACAACTATAGAAATATTCATGTGTTTGGTAATAATTATAATATTATATAGGTATTATTATTAATATAGGTACCAACC
>JAIPRL010002496.1:0-58599 GCA_025469235.1 Pemphigus obesinymphae
ATAACCGTGATAATTCGACAGCGCGGGAAACGGTCGTGAGATAAGAAACGGACGACGCGTCGGAACGGTTTTTTTTCCATGCGATCTATAAATCTATAGGGTGAACACGGAGCATATACGGTGTGTACCTAAACTTCGGGTCTCCGGAAAAGTGGAAATACGGACGAACGGAAAACGGAAAAATCGTAAATCCAACGCACGACGGCGATAAAAACGTAAAAGAAAATACCCAAGCGGCCGTCGGCAAGGAAAACGGTCGGTGGAATTTAATTTCTTATTGGAGATGTTTTCTTCCATGAAAACCCGTCTAGAGAAGTTAGCATATTATATAATAGATTATCTAGATAAAAAGAATTTATATTTAAAACATTATCAGATAATATAATTAGGTAATAAGTTTAACTGTAATATTTTAAAGTATTTCAATCACAAGTGCTGAAGTTTATTTGACATAACATAACAAATAAATTTCATGTTTTGATTATAAAAATATATTGTATACTTTTTATAATGTTATGATGTAACCATTATACATTTATAGTAGATTTAAGGAGGGCGGGCGGTAGGGAGGTGATTTTTTTATTTGTATAACTGCATTGTTTTTATTTATTCATTTGACAAATGACCAACAAAAACAAATTCATTTTAAAGTATATTTGAATTAATTTATATAATTATTTGTTTAAAACACTTATCTACTGTAGAGAAATAAATGAAATGACTCATTTTTATTTTGTTTTTTTTTTTTTTGTAATCTATCAATTACGTTTAGTGACGAATACTCTTAAGTCAATACATGCAGTGGTATCGAAAAAATATTTCCAGAAAAAATAAATGAAATAAAAAGCTGGTCAGTAGAAAATCTATTATTGATGAAAATTTCATTCGTGTGATCCATATCCATGACGTCTCTATGGTAACAGGTATATGGTAGTATTGCCAGTATTGGTTATTCTTTTTTATATTATTATTTATTTATATTATTATAATTTCTATTTTGATGATAACTGATAAGGTATACTTCGGTCTCACAATATTATGATATATGAGTTAGTGAGTACGTATACAATACGGTATATGACTAAGTTAAAATTATAGTTATGATCGCATTTCGTTGTTAGAATTAAATGCTACATTAATAATTAATGCGTTTTTTATTAAGTATTGTATTATTTTATACCATTTTGAATTTCAGGTGGGAGAAGGTACTTACTGTACTGAAGGTATGTATGCATTTTATTGAAAAGAAATAGTATTTTGATAGGGCAACGTATTTACGGGAGGGGGTGAATCCCCATAGGGCTTCTTTTTTTTTTAATATATAGTAAAATGGAAAATAAAAGAAAGGGGATGATAATATATATTTTTTAAAAAATAATAAAAAGCCCAAGCTCAAGGGGGGATATATATATATATATATAATATATATAATATATATAATATATATCTATATATAGTACATATAAATGGTTTGTAAATACACCCAGTGGTATATTTATGGGAGGGATTGCTAGGTATTAAACCAGTATTATATACTGATTCAGCCAATTGGTACTCATAGGTTGGATTATGGTAATAAAAAATCGATGAACTATATTCGTATATTATTAGGACGTGGATATTACATACCTGTATTATTAATTATCAAACATCAAACTATAATGTCAATATATTTAAAGAAAATCTGCTAATTAAAACTTAAACTATAAATTCTATATTCTATTATCTATATCTAAATTAAACAACCTATAAATTCTACCAAATAAATATTTTAATGTAATATTTTATAACTATTTTCATTCTGTAGTTATTTGTACTTATAATATTTTTAACTTTTTATAATAAATATCTTTAAAAATAAAGACCATCCTATACTGTTCATTTTTTTTATATCATTGTTAGAATATTAGGAAAAATGTATAAGTACATTGAAAAATATGTTATGTCGGAGGAAAAAAAATGTGGTATCGTTATTATTCATGAATTGATAGCATTTCTTTCTGGTGATGCAAAATATTTTACAAATATTTTCTGAAAATATGAAAATCAAGTGCATTTAAAACTAACAGTTTTAACGAATTCTGAAAAAGTATTATTAATCAAAATAATGGGAGTGAACAGACTCTAATCTCTCTATTGCCATTTGCCGCTATCGGTACTTTTGATTTTTTATCTACCAACTATATAGGATTATTGCACATAAATATAACAAAATATATAAGAGATATAAATTGTTGGTTTTCAATATTTTTTGCACCTTCTAGGAAAAAATTCATTATTATGAACATGAAATGCATATGCATAATAATTTATAAATTGTAGGTATTAATATTATATTTAGAATTCAAGATTGAAAAACGCACGTCTTGCCGTATCCTGTATACCTAGTAAGTGTACCTAAGTTGTTGATATTATATTTATATAATAGCGAGGTACCTCTTACCTACCTATTGTGGAAAAAGTACAATAAGTATTGAGCATTTACGGCATTGTACCTATATAGACGAAATGTCCAAGAAATCCAGAAAACTCGACTTATTATTATAAATAAATTATAGTATTTATATTTAATAATTAATGTAACTCTCTATATGTAATTCATTATGCTAATAATTAACAAATATTCGATTATAAGGTATTTTATTGATACATCCATTTATATTATTAATTTAATTTTTGTTGATTATTATATTATTGTATTAGGAGAGATTTTTTATTAATATTGAATACTATTCTGAGGAGTTTTTGAGTTTATAAAAAATGTAAATAAGTTTCACTATCCAATTGAAAAAGTCAATATATAATAATATATAATACATATAATAAAAATGCCTGCGATTGGTATTTAATGTTTATTTTAAACAAAAATATATTAAAAAAAAAATCAAACGTTTGATAAGTCCATGTTAATACCGAGCGTATTATCATTCTGTTTACAAAACATTACCAAAACAAAACATTCAATTATTTGGAATTATATAAAATTAGAAGTGTAATATTTAAATTTAAAGGTCTGCTAATACCATCCCGCGATTTAAGATATATATCTTAAATCGTGTACCACCCAGAAAAAACACGGAAAAAAACAACAAACAAATTAAACATAACCTTAAATAAATAATTTTTGTGTTTGGTGAGCCTCGAATTTGATACTGATACGCCTTGCTCGATGGTATCGGACTATATTGATGCGCTCCTGTTTACACCGAAATCTTAATGCGGATTAAACGCTTGGTACACGTATCAAGTACAACGGTGTAAACTAGTCCAATATATTGTAAACCACGATTTACAACAAAAATATTGTTTTATTTTCATAATTCATACATTTTTAAAATATAATTACCGACTAGAAAATTTGATTTTTGATCAATTTACGTATATTGTAGGTATGTTTTTAAATAAAAAGATACACGGTACAAGATACCTACTTCCAGAATATGTATAAAATAAAAAATAAAAATGTACATTCTCATTTATAACGATAATTTAAGAATTATTATTAAAATTAAATATACATATTGTAAATAAAATTGAAACAACTATATATTTCTATAAAATCGAGTTATTAAATATTTTTTTGTAAAAAATAAAAATGTACTTTAGTCAAAGTCATAATATAAATCTTCTGTAAGCTGCAATATTCATATTCATATTATTATTATTATTTAAATATAAGTAGTTATTTCGGTTTTAGCAGAAATGAAGAACGTGGCCTTCGGATAAAACTTATAGTCTTTAAACATAATATTATATGTTTGACTGAAACTAGGTTAAACATAATCTTATAAATGATAACAATACCTATCTCAAATAAAACTAAAATACGAATCTTTTAAAACACTTCTTTTTACAATTTATTACACTATTTTAAAGATAATTTTAGATTTTTTTCAACGGATACATTGAAAAAAAATTGAGTTAAATTAATATTTTTATTATTATATTGGTATAATATTGTAATTTAATATTATTAACCAGTAGAATATTTTCTTGTTACTGAATAACTTTAAACTGAAGGCTTTTGGATTAATTGAACTTAACTTCTTTAATTACATTTTTTTCAATGACATTTTAGTCTCAAGAGAATGTCAGCGTAGCCATTTTTAAGAGGTTTTGTATAAGCAATTTTTAAAGTAATTTAAAAATAGTCCCGTATTTCTATCACTTTTTATTATTGTGTAATTACGAAATTCATTCAAAAAAGTTTACCAAAATTAAACAAAAAGGTTTTTTAAAGTGGTTTTAGAGTTAAAATACCTATTATAAAATATTTAAAATATAACATTTCGGATACGAAGTTTTTTTTATCATTTTTCTATTCTATAGCACAATATCGAATATACAAAAGTCTTTTTATTTATTTTTGTATTTTTTAAATAGCTGTAACTTCTTTGTTAATTTTTGCAAAATCTTTATGAGGTCATCTCTAAATATTGCTTAATATAAATTTAAATATAGAAATTTGAATTCTAAAATCACTTTAGGAGGTAATTTCGTTGGCATATTTTTACTACTGATAATCATGGGTATGGAAAATTCTTAAAATCCTAAAACTGTAGATAGTACTACATATAACTAAGAAAAAAATAAATATATATTTTATTATTTATTTATTAGTCAATTTATATGTGTTCTAGTGGTAAATATTAATATATTTTCTAATATTTATTTTTGTAGTATTTTATAATTTTTTTATTCTATAATGAAATATAGAATATACAATAATTCTTTTTTTAGTTCTTAAATCACTTTAACTTTTTTGTTAATTCATATTTAGCAAAGTCTCTCCAAAATATTATTTTCTCTAAATTTGAATATAGGCATTTTAACTCTAAAATCACTTAAAGAGATAATTTCGTTTTTTTTTTTTTTTTGTAGATATATTTTATTAATGAAAATCATTGGTGTAACATCCTCTTAACAGCGACCTATACCTAGATACATAAGATATTTTCCAGTCGCCTCAAAGCGCCTTGCAAAATATATATATATAATACGATTTTCTTGTTCTCCACCTGAGAACATTCCAATTTTAAAATATATATTCGGCACCTTTACGGAATAAATAATAATATAAGATTTGTATTTTTTCATTGTTATATTTTATTCAACGTATACACAAAATGCGTATGATATAATATTTTATGTATGACCGTACTTATTCTGTCGCAAGCTTAGTCTTCTACGTAATTCAGAAAAACGTGGTTTTTTTTGGAATAAAAGTATACCTAAACGGGAATAAAATATATATACATATATTAAAACTTTGCTGAATTATAATATATATTATATATATAATAATCTATACAGAACTATCGAAAAAATATTGGTTTCAAAAATTGTTCAAAAAAAGCATCTTCTTTTTTCTTTTGTTTGTAATTACAATAATTTATTTTTAATTTGACTAAAAGTAGTTTTATGACACAACTTTAATTTGGTCAACTTTTATAAAAACTTTAAAATAGTATTCATTAATAATTAAAAAATTCAATTAATTTAAAAAAACAGGATCACAAAATATTTTGAATTTTATACTTTCAGTCAGATTATGAGGCTTTTTCATATTTTCGGAAAATGTGCAAAGCTTTATCAACTAGTGTCTATGCAAATTATTATATTTTTAAAATTAAAAGTACCTTTTATTAATATTAATTTAAAATCGCATTACAAATATATACGCATTATAATTTTTTATATGAATAAAAATATTGATGACATAATCCTCCCCACCTTCCATCCTGAATTTTTTTTTGGTCACGATTTTATCGTAGTATAATATGTACCTATTCCATCAGGAAGTTCCTAATAGGTATCAATTAGATACCAAACGGGAATCAAAAAACAGAGTTTCTCTTTTAATTTTTGATAATATTACTGCGGATAATGTAAATGATATTACTAATTTATTTTCTAACTATTTTTCTTCAATTTATGATACTGATAACAATATTCATATCGATTTGAATTATTCACCAGATACACATTTAAAGATTTTTTTTTTAACGGTTATATCATATCTAAAAATGAAATTATTGATTTTCTTTGTTAATTAAGTGATAAAACTATAATGCTGGGCGTGATGGTATCTCACCTATATTCTTGAAAATGTGTTGTAATATTCTAGCCAAGCTATTACATTATTCATTTAATTTATCTCTCTCGACTGGTGTTTTTCTGGAAAAAGTCACATATTTATCTTATTCATAAATCAAGTATCAAAAATAATGTCAGAAATTATAGGCCAGTTTCTAAATTATCAATTATACTTCAAGTTTTCGAAGCTATTATTTCTAAAAAAATGTCTAACTTATTATCTAAAAATATTAGTTTATCTCAACATGGATTTTTACCTAAACATACTATCCAAACTAATTTATTATTTTATCAAAATGTTCTTATTAATAGTTTTGATCAAGGTTTTCAGGTTGATGCAATATATATATATATAGATTTTCAAGAAGCTTTCGATAAATTGAATCATTCCTTATTGTTTTTTAAATTAAAATATTTTGGATTTGATACTTTCTAAATTGGTTATTTTTATATCTCTGTAATAGAACACAATTTCCTGCAGTGATCTTATTTAGGACCATTTGTTTTCTTAATATTTATTAATGATCTTTCACTTATTATAGATACCACACTTAACATTTTAATGTTTGCTGATGGTATTAGATTGACTGTCAAATTAGTTATTTTGATGAAACAAATTTGTTGAAATCTAATTTATATAATTTTAAAAATAATGTAAAATTCTAACTTTTTCACGTTGTAAAAGTCCTATATTATTGCATAATTATCTAATAGATAATTATCATCTTGAAAGATGTTATTCAATTATAGGCACTTAGATATTGGTTTTGAATTTAAATTGTCCTTCAAATTAAGTCATAATATGATTATCAATAAATCGTATAAGATGTTAAGTTTTATAAATAGAAATACTAGAGACTTTAAGAATCCTGTGTATTTAAAATTGTTGTATAGTTCTATAGTTAGATAAAATATAGAATTTGGTCTAATAATTATTCAACTTATATATATGATCTTAATAATGTTCAATACAAAATTTTTAAAAGAATCGCCTATATTTTACTATTATTTTTTATTTATTTTAGATTCTGAGCGTAGCGAGGAAGCTAGTGATTTTACAATGATGTTTATTTTTTTTTGTTTTTCTGTTAACACTTTTTCTATCAGGAGTGCTCCGATCTTTACAAGCTTATCCAGTTTCCGGTAGAAAATGGCATCTAGTTGGTACTTTAAACAGGTAATTTTTCGATATTATCAATAGTTTTTTAATGCGTATGGATACTACGAAAAATAAGGTAAAAACAGTAAATATACGATATAATATATTTATAATTAAATAATTATTAATAAATTTCCAAAAATATTTTATATTTCGTTTGACTGAGAATTGAACTTTATTTATATAATTATTGTAATCAAATTTAGAAAAAATTTTGTATTTAGCCCTGAGGCGAGAAAAATTTAAGTGATCAGTGATATTACTGATATTACTATATTTTTTATAAGTAAAATGAGCAATTTTTTTCTCTTTAATCAATAGTTTCAAGGCAGTAGAAAATAAAGTAGGAAAATGATTATTATAATTCGTTTTCAGACAAGAAAAATATTAATTGCATCATATAAGATAGAGTAGAATTGATCGGCAAGGTCATTTACATTATCATATGAGTTAAAATCGATGGTAGATAAATAATTATCGATAAATTTTACAACTTCGCCGTAATCACAGTTTACGAAATCATAAATAAAATTATTCACAAGTAGCTGAACTGAATATAATTTAATAAGAAATTCAGTGCTGGGTGGTATTTATCGATTGATAATAGTGGGTCGGGGTCTTCAGAGATAACAATATGAACATTAGATAAAGCTAAGTCTAAGATAACAATATTATGTTTACGTATTAAATTTAATTGAAATAAATTAAATTGCGATAGCATACTAGTAAAATAAGTGTCTATTTGGGAATGGTAGTTGAGGGGAAGATAATAGAAAGACCAGTCTAGTGAAGGTAGTTTGAAATTGCATTGAAGAATAAAGTTAGTTTCAGGATCGGATAGACATAATTTATTTATAGCCAAAAAATAATTCTCATAAGAAATTATGGGCAAAACAGGTGGAATATAGACAATATAGACCCAACAAAGTATAAAAACATTAGGACCTAAATGTATTCGAACAATAATATGTTCGACACTATTAACATTGACATTTAGAATTTTACTTTTTATATACGATTTAATAGCGATGAAGACACCTCCACCACGACTATTAATACTACTAAGAGGCGATCTGTTACAGCGATGAATTATATAATTGTGAAAACTTAGTTAGGAATTAGATATTGAGGGGAAAAGCCAAGTTTCAAATAGAGCAATAATATCAAAAGAAGATGCATAAGGTATAAGAATGTTGAGTTTTGACATGAGACTCCTAACATTTTGATAATTTACCTAATTGTAAGCCAGCGGTCCTTATTAGTTTTTTTGATTGGTAGAGAAGACTATAAATGGAACGACTTTGTGATATTTTATTAATAGGTTAAACTTACCGTTCGATCGTCGGGTGTTTAATTCTGTACGTAGGTTTTGAAAATATTCACGTTGTTTTGGAGTATTTTCGCTTGTTATTCTTACTTCATTGAAAGTTCGGTTAGATTTTAAATGACGAGATCAATCTAGAATCTTGAAAACGTCTGAAGTATTATTAAGTTAGACTTTTAATGGACGATTTTTTCCGTTTGATTTTCTAAGCCTGCGGACTGTTACTAATTTTATGCCGATATTAAGACTCTTAAGAGTTACAGTTGACGTATCGGATTTACTAGTATTGTCCGGTACTTCCGGTAACTCAGGTGCATTGAATAAAATTAAGTTTTTAGAACGGGCCTGGCGATCAATAAAATCGGAAAAAGATTTTTCATTCAAAGTAGATCGATTTATTTCCAGAATCTCGACCTGCTTCGTTAGAGTGTTTAAATTATTTCGGAGTAGAAATAATTTGCAAAGACAATTCAGATAATTTGTGTTCAAATGATTCCAGTTTCTCATTTTGTTTGTTAACGAGGTTAATAAGTTTAGATTGTCAAGAAGAGAGTGATTCGATTTTACTTCGTATTAAATTAATATTAGTTGAGTTTGCAGAAGCCAGGGATGGCGAAATTGGCTGAGGAATAGATTGTATAGCGCTCTTAGGTTTTCCTAGGCAGCTCTTACGAGACCAGAATTTTTTACTGTTTTTCAAACAATCAGCATCTTCTTGCCTAAGTGGAATATATTTTAAACGGAACAGACTATTACACGTAGTACAATTTGTTAATGCAATCGGTTTGACCACGTTTTAAAGCAAATGAGCAGATAGCACAAGAAGCCATAATAAATTATCGGAGCGCAATTGTAAGTATTATTATTATTGAATTATAAGGATGCAAAACAACGAACATGTGTGTACACAATGACTGTACAATAAATACTATTGTACAGTACATGTATATTAACCATTGTCCTATCTCTAGAAACTCATTCCATTCAGTTCAGGATCCTGTAGGTCTTCTATCAGGTGTTTTTCTATCGGCCCTGATTTATTGGATATAATGATTGTTTATGATATTTTTGAATGATTTAGTCAACTGTCCAGAAATTTTAAATTGAGTACAGAATCCTTAGTAGAAATACGCGTAAAACTGATTTGTTTTATACACATAAATATAAAACAAATTGTGGTAAAAATTCATTTTTTTCAAAAGCTTTTTTGCATGCCAATAAAGTCTTTGTTCTTTTGGATTTTTTTGTTTTACTTCAAACCTAATACTTTGTTATATTTAAAATATGAAGTATAAATATTTTATTTTGTATTAGGAGGTTTTTTTTTTTTTTTTTGGTATTATTACTATAACAATTTATTAATTTCGACGTGCCAATAATCTATTTAATATTGTAATGTTTTGTTAAAGAGGTTACGTCCGTTGATTACATATAAATAAAAAATATACCTTATAGTTTATTGCCAGTAAAGAACAGGGATAGAAAAATCATTTTTTCTTAAAATAAAATAAAAATGTCTATAACGCATCTATTTGTTTTATAGTAAAAAATTAAATTGCTTTTATTCTAATTTTTAAATTACGAGTATGTATAGTTTTATAACCACCTATTTAAGTATACGTATTACTAGATATATATTTCTTAAGGATGTTCCTTCAAAAGCATCTATTTAATAATATTATTATATCTACCTATATTTGATTTTTTGGTTTAATTTTCTGTACATATTTTTAAAGTTATTACTTCCATCTCTTCCATTCTTATCATCTTAAAATAGGTTATATAATAATAAAGTTCTTTATTAATGCAAGATAAAAAGTTATAAAATGTTATAGTATACAATATAATTTAATTAAAAATTTATTTTGATCAACACAATTTTAAAGTAGGTATAGATAGAATTTATTTAAATAAGATACTGGACGAGTGTTAAGATCTAAAAGGGAAAATTTTAAGGACATCTGAATATGAGCAGTATACTACATACATATACAAAAAAGAAAAGTTATCCTAAATGTTAGACTACCTGCTCAATAGTAATTAAAATAGATACGCAGTTAAATAATATTACTCAGAAAATAGTTCCATAAATGTACACATTTTATTGTAGTTTTGCATATATTTATAAAAATTATAACCAATATATTGTATATTTTGTATCATAAGATAATTTATATACACATTTTTTCTCATCATAGACGATTTAAGAATGTTATTTAAACATATAACGTTTTTTATACGAAACACATAATTAATTTAATGAAGTTGACAACGTCCAAAAATCTATTGCCAATTTTTTATTACATGATAAAAATTACGAAAACGTCATTTTTGAATAATGACTCTGTAAAATCTTTTCCTTCCCGGGTGACGATATACAGATTTCCGTTTGGAGCAGTACGTTTTCATCCGAGTGAAGTTTACGAAAAATCAATTTTTAGGAATATTGTGTACAAAATTCTTTACCTACTATTATTTTCCGACCGAGTTCTTACATTTTAAATAAACTCGAGTCAGTCATCAATCACGAAAACTTTAAATGGACCAACGTTATTTCCTCCAGGAAATTAATTTTCAAATAATTTTACGCAAACACGTACTCGTTTAGCTGTGCAGGTGTCAAACGGTCGACAAACAATGAAACAATTATAACAGATCACAATATTAGTGTGACCAAGTGTATAATATCGTATTATAAAATCTAATTATTTTAAACTTTAAATTTGATTTATCGTACGCTATACGTATCCGTATAGATTATAATCGTATTATATAATAAATAATCGCAATTTACATTTAGTTTAATAAAATATTACGATACGCTCATGATTCTGTCCCAAATAAATAGGTATAAGCAACACACTTGTAAATTTGTAATTTACAATATATATATATTTATTAACATTTACAAACTTTTTTTAAACCCCTTTTTCAAAGTCATTAATAATACACAAAATAGAATAACAGTCATTTTAGTACATACTTGATTTTTCGCAAATAGATAGTTTAATATTTTCTTAATAGATGAAATTGAAGTACCAAAATGTCCAAAACAACATAAATATAAAATAAAATGTTTTTTTAAAATAGGAAATCACCATCATCTTATTCTATTTTAGGGTAATGACAGTAATTTAAAATTTATACACCACGTAAAATAATATGGAAAACAACGTATTTAATATTATTACAATTAAAAATATGAGATCTTATAAAGAAAAAATATAGGTATACCTATATTATTTCTGATATAAATTGAATTATCTTTGATAGGTCTCTAGTTATAAAATATAATTATTATATAATACTTTCGGTAAAGAAAATTATTCTGAAAACGACTATCATTACCGTATGTTTTTACTGGAAATACTCCGTAATAGGTACAACTTCGAGAAAGTCATTTAAATATAATTATAATCTCTATATTTTATTTGATAATAATTATAAAGTTAAAAATCTCCTATAAACCATATTTCGAGAGAGTGGAAAATGAAAAACATGAGAAATTTTGTGGTAGATATGTAAAATTGTATATATAATATATATATATATATATAAATATTTTCGGAAAACTTTTTACATTTAAAATATTATTAATGATATGATACTAATTATAGTATTACTTATGTGCTTATAATGAATATGTATAATGAAATAGATGGAAATCTCTTAAATTAATTATTCTCTTTATCTTTATCTTATCAATGTTAAAACTATAAATAAGCTAAATATAATATTTTACATTAACATTTCGAATAACAGTAATGGAAGTTACTTAGAAGAAACATCAAAATAAGTTTTATTTTCTGAAAATAATTATTATTTTTTAATTTTTTAATAATTAAATTGTTTAAGTATTTATTAATTTTAATTTTCCAATTTTTCTACGTTTTCACCGTTACATTTTTCCGTTACTAAGAAAAACCCGACATTTTGATCTCAATTAATATTTATAAGTTGTTTTAAAATAATTTCATCACAAACTTGTTTTCCATATATCCATAAAGTTGTTACAATATTGGGTATGAAAATAATATAACAGTAATTTCGGAGCGAACAATTCAATTGACTACAATATTTAGAGTTTCGATAACAATTTTAACCATTATTTTTATGATTATTTTGAAATCAATTTCGCATAGACAATTTAAAACTAAATTCTGAAACAAATTACAACTGTAAAAACTGCACTGTATTATAACAGTGAAATGTATGTTTTAATTTTGTAATAAATCTATAGAAATTATAGGAATATAAATGAAAAAAATTATTCCCTTTGTAAATATCCAGAGATTATTACTTAAAATGCAAGCACTATATTTATAGGAAAATGTTTAAATTAAATTCTTACCATTTAAAATATAATTGAAAAAATCTTATCATACTATTTTAGACTAATAAAATATATTGTTTAAAAAATTATATAGAAGATATTATGTGCATATTTTTGTTAATTTTAAGTGTTTTTGTTATTATTATACTTAAAAATACCTCACATAATAGAAAATTAATTTTTAGATCTTCATTTTAAATCTTATGTCGTTATCGATGTTATTAAACTATATTAAAATGCCTTTTATTTTTATTTTAAAATGTATAACTTGGCTATAACTTGGTGGATCACTAAAATTAAATTGTTTTTTTTTTCAATTCACGTCAGTTGAAAACACCGTCATGACCTTACCATTTTCGATTCGAAAAAATTTCATCCTAATAATTATGTAGTTATTGGGTAGGCATCATGAAATTTGGTAACTATTTGTAACCACTGTAACTTTTTTGTTTTGTAACCAACCTTAAAACCCCCTAAAATATGTGAAAATCAAAAATGAAATATTTAATGTTGAGATTGACCTAGATAAATTTATCTAGATAAAAATATCTTTATCTTTTATATTATCTAGATAAATTTATTTAAATAATTTTTTTATGATTTAATTTTTTTAAATCATGAATAACTGAATAAAATTATTAATATTAATAGTTATGTATTTATAGTGGGTACCTACACTTGAGCTCATTTTAGTGGTAAAAAAATTACGAAAAGGTTTTTGTATTTATACTTATAAAGGACTATATAATTGTAAAATAACAATGGTTAATAAGGTTATAAAAATAACATACAAAATTAATTAAAAAAATTGACTTGAAAAAATATATAGGTACCTACGAATATATACATTTTTTTTTTACTAATTTACCGAATTTTACCGGTGAATTCCACATCTCTAATCTCTGGCCTCAACACTGCCCGTATTACATTCGATCGACATTGGTTGATCAACAAATTTTACAGTTGAGTTGCTGGTGTTGTCGAAATATGAATTGGCTATTACACTGGTTCGACATATTTGTAGTTTTGGTTTTATAATAAAAAAAAATCATTTACATAATATTGTATATTAATACGAAATAATAATGATATACTTGAACGCGTGCGAGTAGATAATATCGACTGAATGGACGACGTCAGCGTATGATAACGTTTACTATTTTACGGTTTTTAACGGTAGGTATATACGAGTATATCCAATTTTATTAATTATATAGTAGGTAGTAGAATATTTGTTGCTGTTTGGAATCAAAATTTTTGTCTTCCATTGTCAGCCACTAACGTACTATTTTTTTAAAATTAAATTATTCAATATTATGAATATATGTAAACTGTATATTATTGTCACTACAAAAAACGTATTTCTTTGTTTGAATATATTTTATATCATATTTATCATTTACTTCTATTTATAATACAATATAATATAATACTGATTTTTTTTTTTTTTTATTTCTATATTTTCTATTATTTATACTAAATCTATCTAAATGCTCAAAAAACCGTTCGCCTAAGTTTACTGGTAAGCTTATAAGTTTACCATATTTTTTTGGAAAACTTGGCATTAGATTCGGTTCTAATGTTTTTCTAATGTTGTCGAAAATACATATACTTGGCTTGCCGAACTACTCATTTTAACAACCTTGTATGTATATCTATAGGATATTTTTCAAATTTTTAACTTTCTGTATACACTTATATATACCCCGTGTACGAAGGAAAGTTAAATTAGGTCTGTTCAATAATAATGAATATTAATTAAATTTTAAAAATACAATAAATACTTTCTACTTTCTACGTATTCAGAATATGTGTACTTATATCATTTAAATTATTTTTTACCGTATATAAATATATTTTCTCATTAATTTTATAATGTTTTACTTGATTCAGATATTATATATTTTAACATAATGTTAAATAAGTATTTTTTCGGGACGGTTAAAAATCGTTAAATTAATATAACCGTAATAAAAAGAGACTCGATGCAGTCTTCTTTGTCGCGTCGCTGGAATTGATAACCAAAAGATAACAAAACTGCGATATAATTATATAGTATATGAATTTTGTTACAAAAATATTGTTAAAGTTTTTCAATAAGTAAATAAGTTAAAGTTTATAACTTAAAGTTGATAATATGAGTTTGTTTATTATAATAATGATGTTTCATATAATGTTGTTTATGGATTCTTATTTTCTATTTACTGTAAAATATGATGGGGTAAAATGGTAAAAAAATTGAAAATATACATTATTCCAATTTTACCTTTTGGCTTTTTAAAACTTAATTAAATTGATAAAACGTCATAGTTACGACGGTAACCACTATATATAAATTGGAGTTTTAGTTTGGATAAGGAATTTCATATTATACGTGAGTTATCGGTCCTTAAACGTTAACACCCCACTTCACACTCTCTAATATAGTACGTTCGATAATCAAGTATATTCTTTTGAACTTTCCCGTCACCGCGACGGATCCTATAAAAATTCCTCGAATTTTGTATCTTAAAAATGCATTTTTATGATCATTTTATTTTATTTCTGTTAGCACAATCTAATATACTGAAAAACAAAATTGATCCGTTTCTCCACCAAAAGAATCAATTCCGTACTTAAGTACTTTCCGTAATAATTTTAATTACACATTCTATAAGCTAAAAAAGAAGATTTCAAATACTATTCATGTTTTATATATTAATATAACTAATATAATTAGTGAAATGGTTAAACAAATAATTCATTATAAACGTTTTACCTTAACTAGTTAATTTGGTATACTGTAAGCTTATTCAATTATCAAGTCCAAAAAACATGTAAGTAAGTTAATGAAAAAACAACCGTTTATGTAAAAAATCCTGCCCGATTTATAATTTGCCTTATGAATATATCAACCAATACTACTCTTATAAAAATAAAAATAAATACAATATATATGTATTATAAAAAATATTATATCATAAAGACATTTACCTATAGTATTCGCTCCAAGGTACCACCTAATTTCGACCATAAATCATCAGGTATATATAGTTTTTATTTTTAAATATATTTAAAATATGCTTCCCTTGAACATTAATAAAAAAATAATTAAATAAACACAATATATTTTTAAAATATTTAGAATTTTAAGAATTAAATTTTTTTTCTATACAAAATATTATAATTAATATATATATATATTTATTATAACATGTTAAGTACATGTATTTTTAAAATAATAATTTGGTATACAACTTTTATGCACACCTATAAAAAAATCATTTTAATACCTATAAAATATTTATTAATATACATATAGATAAAATGTTTATATAATATTATTTATTATTTAAAATAAAATTTTATATACAATATATACCTATAGTTTTGTATTGGTAGATATTTTATCACAGCTGTAAACGAAGTAAGTAAAATAGATTATAATTTTGAAAAATCACGTTCAAAACATTAAAAATATCGTAATACAAACGTTTAATACTGTTTTATTTTCATTTTTTTTTTTAAATATAACAATATAGGTAGGTATTATACATTAAAATATCATGTTCTAAACTATTCTTTAGAATTTTATAATAATGAAAACATTTGTCGATGATGCCTATAAACGTCAAGCTCGTGGACAAAGGGAGGACTAAGGAGGTTATAGCCCCCCCCCCCCCCATTGGCCTTGTTTTTATTTTAGCTATTTATACTAAATTGATTACAACTATTCAGTGATAGTTGTAGTTTTCTAATATCATGTAGTTGTGATTTTGTTAATAACATTTATTATAAAATGAATGATAAAAGAAAAAATTTATGAACACGATTATTGTAATGTAATGAAAAAGAAGAGTTCTTCTGTTTAACAAGAAAATATTGTTCTCGGGCTATAATTGTAACTTGTAATTGAAAAACAAAATTTTTACACAATATTTAGACAAAATTATCTATGTTCTTCTTTCGTGTCTTTTTCGATATTGCAAGTATAAATGATATTATGCTATCTGTAGAAATCTCTCAAAAAATGGTTTTTACAAAATCGGTAACTTTTTTAAGGTCTTATGTTTTTTTAAAGAACCCAGATTATTTTATTAACAATATTGTGTCAAAATTTAGTTTCCTAATTACAACTACAGCCAAAGAACAATTTTGTCTCCCAAAACAGTTTTGTGCGATAAAATAATGCGTATGTGTAATCTGCTGATAACTTATAACTTATAATATAGTTGAAAATAGTTGTAATCTTTATAAACATTTTACGAACACCTTAGGCATATTATTATTTTTATATATTTTCATAATATATACTTATTAATTTTGTATTTTATAATACATGTATAAAATATTGTTATTTTTATAATATATATATATTTTTTTAAAATATATTCCTAATTGTTAATATATTTTGTGTTGAATAATATCTAACATTAAACCAATATATTTTTTTACACTTTTAAGTAATTTTTTTGTTATCTACATAGGTAATATGTGATCTTAGCCCCCCCCCTATACGAAATTTCTGGCTACGTCATTGAATAACGTATTTTATAATAATATTATATATAATATTTAAATATACATTTTATACCAGTTTAACCAGTAGAGATAGAAGTACTTATCTCGTCGAAAAGGATATTGTCGAGTATAGATGGTGGATGTATTGAATTTTAAAGCGGCGATAAAACATTGTATTCCATAAAACGTTTATGATCGAAGCTTGGTGTAGAATTATCTTCTGATTTATTAACATTTTCCGTTATTTTTATTAGTTTTTCTTAGTATAATTCTTGAGGAAATCGAAAATTTACCTATTTAAAATAAATAACTAAAAAAACCTATTAATAAATGGAATATATTTCTTATCAAAAAATTTTTATCCGAAAAATCCTACTAGACTCCTTCTATTTAAAAAGTATATATTTACATACATAAAGAAAAACAAATCACATTTCCGAAATAAAAAAAAAATTATAACTGAAAAGTGGTTTTAATGTTTTAGCCACCTGAATAAAGTTCTCTAGACATTTTTATAGTAAATTCCAAGTTCCCGATAATATTATATTTCAACTTATAATAATTTATGGTTATTTTCGGTGCCTATAGTTAATAGTTTCACTGTATATTTAATAAGCTACCGAGAAAAATGTCCTTTAAAACGTACCACTAGAATGAATTAAAAAAAGAAAGCTCTATAGTAAAATACTTCTATATAACTTTTTCTAGCCAAAAACATGTAATTGTATATATATATAATAACAAATATTATATATTCTACGTAGTTAATTATAACACGTTCATTTATTTTATTCCGTTTTATAATAGATTTTACTTAAGATTGGTAGATTTTTGTATTATAAGGTAGCAATTTGAACGAATTTCCTGTTAAAAATCTCTATATTTAAGAAATTTAATTTACTCCTTCTACCCCAAAAAAATATTTATATACATGAAAAAATAATCAAAAATTACTTTGTAAAACCAATGCATTCCTTGCTTTTCTTAGAATCTAAAATAAAAATAAGTTTAATGAGCATTTCTTTTCATTTTATCGTGGTATGCATAACTATTATATTTATATTAATTTTTTTTAAATAAAAATTATTTTGGCTTTTACTTTTTGACACATACTATAATTAATTTCAAAGGGGCTTATTTATGAGGAGAATATATCTTTTCCGCTTTTAGTTTCTATATACAACAAGGAAAATGTTAACTTGTGTGTGTGTTTTTTTATTGTACAATAAATACACTAAAAGTTTCGTCATTCAAAACACAATAATCTGTAAAAAGTTGACACGATTTTCCTTAGATTATTAAAGTAGTTGGTATTAAATAATAATAAGTACCTAACAATAGTATGAAATACTTACTAACAAAAACAATAGAAATTTAGGACAAAATCTTTTCGAACAAAAATTAGATTTATGGCATTTAAGGTTTTGTAGATTTCTACATCATGACATTATATGTGTTCTATATGGATATTATGAATATTAATAAACGTCTGTGAATGAATATTGTTTACCGTAAAGTCACTTTGCATTTCGTCAACTGGTTTTTTTTTTTCAAAACAAATTTTGTTTTTTTTTTCACGAAATTCACGACAACGAAAAATGGTATAATATACTGTCTACGCATGGACATTGGACACTAATAAATTACTTTTAAAATGTATTTGGACGTTATTAAATTGTTGGATTTAAAAAAACTTTAATCTTAAAACTTAAAATTACCTATCTAAATAGAACACTTTAAATACTGGGTACATGACCTGTTCACAATAAAAAATAAAAAAAAACTTCACAAAAATTTAATTTTTTTGTCACCTATATACTAAGAATGTATTCAAATACTTTACAAATATATAGGTCGAAACAGGTATAATGTCTATAATCAGACCACGATAAATTATTTATTCGTGTGTTTGTTAGAGAAACATCACTTGCTACGCAACCTACAGCGTATTGAAAATAACACCGGTGACTGACAACGAACTTAAAGCAACTTTATAGATACCATTTCAACAGCGTCGAGTGTCCGGAACCGATTGGCTATATTAAACAATATTATAGCCATAATGAAGTCGTGTTTTACTGTTTTTGTGGTATTTCGCAGTATTGTGCTTGTCAGTAAGTAAAAAAAAAAAAAAAAAATATGAAAATAAACTAGGATCAAAATTTTTTTTCGAATCGCAGACTTCAATAACGAAATTGAATTTGATCTATATTTATTCTATAATATGATGTAGTAGATATATACGATGTTAAAACTTGAATATAAATGTACGTCATTAAAAGAACGCTACACTAACGAATTTCGGTATCGAAATAGTATTTTCGTAGTTCAGATGCCATCAAGTCTAAAATATACACTGAGGCCTAAATTATAGGTACACCGTTTATAAAAGACGACTTGTTGGAATGAGATTTTCAAAATAATATTTTGTTTTTGTATTTTTTACAATTGAATATTTACCCAATACGTTTTGTTTTCTGCGATATATTTATTATTATTATCAATATTTTTTGATGGAGTTTAGAATTTACATACACCTACCCAAATATATAAATAAATATATATCGGTAATTTTTATTTCTGGCGGACTTTACACTAAAAAAAATGATCTTGTAGTATAGTTTAATAGTGCGTCCCATAGACCCCTTCAGTTACAGCTTGTGTATACAATTTCAATTAACATTAGTATGTGCGCAGTAGACTATTGTAATGACAAAAATGTGAGATATCTAGTCGATCAATTTCAAAAATAAAATTTTTAAAACCAGGGACGCACGTTGGGTAGGATATAAAAGTGAAGAAAATTGGTCCATTAGTACTTTGATCCTTAGACAGGATAATGTATTATTATTATTATTTTAGATTTGAAAGCAATGATAAATTATAAATCAATTACATTTGACAATGCACGATATTCTGAGTGGAGTATGATTCATTTATTTTTTTTTTTGTAGGGGGGAGACTATGTGTATTAAATGTAAAATCCCTCTATTGTATTTGTAACTCTATTAGAATCATAGTATAAAATAGAAGTTGTACATAATATTGATAATATTAATTTGTTAATATGAGATAAAATGAAAAAAAAAAAATCATTTAGCCTACCCCACCACAAATAAAAATATTTATCTGAGTATGCCTATGTACCGGGTAGATAAATGTTAAGACAATTTTATTTGTTCGTAGTATAAAAAAAAATTGTAATATATACGTTTTTGTCGAATAATAATAAATAAATTATAAAAAAATTAAATTATAAAAGAAAGTAACTATGGATATTTTAAATATTGAAGTACTTATATTATACGAGTAAAACTTAGGATAAATCATGAAAATAATGTGTCTCAAGGGTAAGGTATGGGATTCGAGCACGAGGGTCAGTGGTTTGACCCCTGTTTCCGAATTTGCGATTTGTTGATTTCCAATCATCTTCCACCGTGGTAGGACAATCCATCCAAATATCCAATGTCATACCACGACCCTTCCCCTAATGGACTCCATCAACAGCTACTGGATTTCAATTTTTTAATTTTTGTAATTGAATTGAAAGAAAATGTTTCGAAAAAATTAAAGGAAGATATTTAAAAATATAAGAAAGTATTTTAATGCTGTGTGGATGTATATGGATATAAAGTATCAACTATATTCTAGACTAGCATAGTAAATATCTTAAGTCTACTTTAATGTAATTAAAGAAACGTTACTATTATGGATTGTTCGTAGAAACCTATTCAAATGTATAATATATATTATATATTTTTATTACTATGACGTATTATGAATATTTATATTTCGACGCCGTCTTATAATATTACGTAATATTTCCATTTAACATTATTACATTTATCGGTATAATTATTAGTAAAAATTACTTATTAGTACAACTGCAAGGTTCATTTGGGTGGCTTTATGCATATTATTGCATGTATACGCTAGTAGCAAAGGAAATTTTCTGAATAAAAAATAATAATTGTACAGTCCTATTATAGTATCCCCTTCAGGATTCTCACCAAAGACTATACAGTCAGAAAAAGGAATCCTTGT
Organism: Pemphigus obesinymphae; assembly: GCA_025469235.1. Lineage (NCBI taxonomy): Eukaryota > Metazoa > Arthropoda > Insecta > Hemiptera > Aphididae > Pemphigus > Pemphigus obesinymphae. The sequence goes on from JAIPRL010002496.1 coordinate 21,457, forward strand.
ACAATCCTCTTACTATCCCATATAAGAGTCACAACAACAATTGTAGACTAGACAGAAGAAAAAACTCCAACTAATACAGCATTTAGAAAATAAAAGTCAAAGTATTTGTTGATGATTACAAAAAAATATTTTGGTAAAAATATTTAAAGCAATATTTATTTGAGCAAATATTTTATTATGAATAATGCAAAAAATGTCAAATGTAGTCTTTTGTAAATGTTTTTGAAATATACTGAAAATGTTAATTACCTGCAATGAAGATTTTGTGGTATTGAGAGTATACATAAATGCCCGATGAATAGTATTCGATAATATTGGCACGGTGAAGGAGGGGCAATTTTTGAATCACCACTATAAATTTAATAGCAGTCAGATCGGACTCGGACTGATATCAAAGTGTGGTGTTATATACGAGTATCAGTATATACTCCTGTATAAAACACACTAGAAGTCAATATTTTGGAGTTCCTCCAGAGAGGCCATGTTTGTAATGGGCACCAATGGATAAAAATGTTAAGCAAAAATGGGGGATAGTCAAAACTGAAAGGCACCCAGTCTAATTCAGAGTTATGAGCAATTTAAAATTCAATTTTGGACTACTTACCTAAAAAAGTGAGGTATAGTATGTTATGTAAATATTGTGTACAATACATTTTGCCACCGGTCCGAGACCGTTCTGGCTGTTATCAATTGGGCTTTCCTATAATTCCAAAATTCCTATAATCATATGCCAGTACTCGAGTATCCACAATTCTGATTATGTTCGTTCCACTAGAGCATAGCTCGGTCGGTTAAACGTGAGTAAAAATAAATCTTCATGGCGTAAAGTACGTGATGGCTAGAGGTTGAAATACAATAGCCGGAATTAAGATTTGTTGCTATAAATTCATAGTAAAAATAAACTTTTGAGCTACTTGTGAATATGATGGGTTTGAGCCGTGTGCGATTCGAGCACGAGAGTAAGCAAAAGTAATTCAATCTCTGGTTCCGCAATCAGCAATACGGTTGCATGCACAACACTATAGTTACGGATTTTCGATCATCTCTCGCCCCGAGAGACAATTTATATGACCTCTTGGAATCCCCCTCACTTGGGGGACTGATTTTCAGGCCATTCAAATTACATTAAAATATATTAAAAATTATATATATATATATATATATATAAGAAAAATGTATATTTTGTTAAAAATTGATTATTTAAAATGAACGAGTTATTTTTTTTTTAAAGAACGTGTTTTTTTAAAATATATTTTAACTTGAGCGTGAACCAATTATATTTTTAAGTGAACGTTCCAAACACTGATATTTACTATAGAATTAATTTTCTATTGAAAAACTCTTTTTGAAATGTATTTTAAGAATAATATACTAACTCTCATACGTCATATTTCGTCTGTGATTTTAATTTAAATTCTCCGTTAAATGCATTGTGACAAATTTTATTATACTTACATATTTTATTTATTGGCCTATAATAATTCAAATTAAAACCCACATACCTTATTCATCCTTGATTAAAAATAAATATATACACTGTATAAGTATATACATATACAGTATATAAATATTTTGTTATTTTTCTACCATTTGTACGAAAGTTAATTCTGGCATACCGTATGAAAGGTAGTTTTTCTTCAAGTTTAAGGAAAATAATAGAAAAATAAATAATGACCACTTAAAAGTATCACCTAAAATTCCTACTTGATTCCATCTGATTGAAATATAGAACATAGAAAATATAAACATGATTGTAAATAAATAGCTTTCTTTCTGCGCTTAGAATTTGAAATGTAAAAATCCCTCTCTTCGGAATAAACGAGACGTTTTTTGAAATATGAATTGCTCTTGCTCCATGTTAATGAACTGGTAAATTTTTTTTTAAATAAATCACTGAATTATCGGAGATCAAAATTCACGTCTTAAAATAAATTTAAAAACCTTATACTATAATATTATTTTGATGTATTTTTCAAATATATTTTACAGGCTTGTTGGGTCAAAATGACGAAATTTTATATAAGATGGAAGTGATAGATAATAAAAAAATCGATAAAGCTGTGGCAGCCAATAATTATAACAACAGAATGGATATGTCTTGGGATCATTTGTACACATTGATTGAACATTTTTTGGACGGTAATGACAACGATTCGGATCAATTGACGAGAACGGTACGCCCAACGACAAAAAAGAATACGATTTCATCCAAATTTACCACCAAAAAATTGAACGGACATACTTTTTTCAAAATGTCTGGAAAACCCTATACGTACCATCCGACCTTTCTCAATAAATATGATAACGTTTTTCTGAGTGAAGTCAAACACAATATTTCGGCCCATCCAGGTGTTGCCAATAATCACAGTAATATCGTGAAAATAATCGCCAGAAACGCCAGTTCGATATATCCAGCTGGTCAGATCACACTTCTCAAGTACAAGGCTAATGATTTGAAGACGGCCGCCAGACATAACACGGGTCATCCCGTCGTGTACATCATAAACAATAATGGTATGTCGAAGAAAATAGCTAAAAACGGTAGGTTGGCCTATCCGAACCGGGTGAATAAATACACTGTTTTGAACATAATTGCTAGAAACGATAGTACAACCTCTAAATCTACAACCTCTGCGCACAATATTACTTGGAAGAGAAACGCAAGAAACGATAATAATTTAACTCTGTACGTCCAAGTCCACAATAATACTTCGAAGAGAATCGCCAGAAGTTTTAATTTAACCCGTTCGAACACGACCGACAATAGTATCGATACCACACAATGCTTTCCCCAGACCGTTGCGTCAATTGTGTCCACGAAAATAATTATTGAAAATCAAACGGACCAAAATGTGAATGTTTCTAAATCGTCCAATGTCGTAGAGCTATCATTACATTTCGGCGTAGATGGTTGTTGTATAAGTGTTATATTTGTACTGTTGTTAATATCGACGGGTAAGTGAAATTATTATTATTATTATAAAACTTTCAACGGCGTACAGTAAAATCAGCGTAAACGCAATTTATGAAATTCTGAACGATAACAGAAAAACATTTTTGTACTTTATACTCATACTAAATCAATAGGTTTAATGAAATTAATTTGTTCTTATTACGATTTTAATAGTTTTTATTGTTAGTTAGAAATACAAATAATGAAAAAATCATTTTTTATGCCTATTGTTGCTGCCCGTTATGCCCGTTTACGCTACCTATTACTATTTTACTTTTATACTATATTACTATTACTACATTTTTTGGCATTTTTTGCGCTATTATCGTTTACACTATAACTATTTCGTTTATTCATATTATAATCGAAATATTATGAAACCCCTAAATATATTAGTATTTATGCTAAAATGTTATTTTAAAACTCCTTTAATATTTATAAGATGTTTTTAATTAATTTTCACATAGATGCATTTTTTAAATAGATACTCTTCGTTAAATTATTAATTTACTTGTGCTATTTTTATTCCTATTCTTGCGATAAAAATATAATATTAAACATCCGGTCAATAAGGGGGAGGGGTGCTTCAATCGTTAGATAAGATACTAGTGATTAATGTATCTCATTTGAAAGCAATGATACATCATTTATTTCGATAAAACCATTTTGAGCGGATCTCGGTTTCTGTGTGATATACTTATATAAACATAACAGTCAAAAATTTGAAAATTGTATAGTGTCACCATAATTTACATATTTGGTGTAAATTTCAAGTTTCTGGCGTTTTATAATAATTTTCTGCTTTAAAAGTTATAAATATTATATACCACCATATATTGGTAACCATGACTATTTTATTTTTTATTTTTTCTAATTTATAACAACTTTACGCGTCTTTTCTCTTACAAAAGGTAGTTTTTGTTACGCTTTTAAATACTACTTATAATATAAAATAAACGACCTCTATAAACTACCAACTAGAACGAATTTACTATCACAAACATCATAACAAAAAACACTTACTTTACTCCTTCTATCCAAAAAAGTATATACCTACGTAAATAAAAAAGTATAAAAATACGTCATTATAAAACCGTATTATTTTTGCTACGCTCAGAATCTAAAACACATCTAAATTATAACGTATCACCTTCTCCACTATTTTTTTCGTCAGTTTCTCCTAAGCATTCAGGTATACCTTGAGATGGATAAAAAAAATGAATCTAAATATTAATAATGCATTGTTATACAACGTGCATAGTTTATTTATAATATTATTTTCTTAAATCAGATAGGCATACCAATAATACATTTCTTAAATTTAGCCAATGGATATTTGAACTTATTTAGGACGTTTACAACAAATCATCTATGTTAAATAGTAATTGGTATCAGCGTTATTTTATTTAACATAATTGCTAATTATCGTCAATTACATTAAATCAAAAATCTTTGTTTCTGTCGGAAATAATAAACCGATTTTTTTGAAAAACATTTTTCACGTAGAATATTTCAATTTTGAAAAATTGCGTTTACTCTATTTTTACTCTATACCATTGAATTATATTTTTTTTATTTCAAGTTATTATCTTGCATTAAATATTTATATTGAACAATCGGAATTTAGTTGGGCCAAAGTGGAGGATAGATACACTGAGTAATTTTACTGTTTCTCTAGATATTCAGTATTCAATGTTATTTTTTAAAGCAAATTATTCAAAATATAAATTAATAAAAAAATGTACTTTTTTGAGTTGAATTTCTAGGTTTTAACAATGTTGGGCAAATTATTTTATTTTTTAAACTCAGTAGTTAATACTTAAAAGTAAACTCAATTAACTTAAGATAACATTTGAGATATATAATATAATTAATTGTCTATTTTTATTTTGATATTCAAATATTTTTAATAATTTTATTTATTTAAAAATAAACTTAAAAGTTATTTTTTAATAATTCATAAAACATATTGAAATACACATATTATTACAAAATAGCTAATTAGTTCTTATCATTTAATTTTTGTTTCATATTTCTACGATAGTTTAATAGTTGTTATAAATGAGAAATGCAAAAGAAATATTTTCAATAAAATATATTTATAAAAAATTACCACATTAAAATTATACAGCAATGGGACCAATTATTATTATTCATTTTTAAAATGCATATAAATATTTTTCAATTGTTAAATTTTCATTTTTCTTAAAATTCTCTAAGAACTGCCTATACAGAACCCGTTAAAATGGTTGCGTAGATATACTGTTAATATCACTAAATATAAGATAAGTTAATTAAAATCAAATGTTAAAAGTTAAAAAATCAAAATTAAATTAACTTATTAACTCGATAATGTCCAGCATTAAGTATCAACACATCAAAAATACTACTGTACAATGTCCTTTTAGTATTTTTGATTCAGTAGATTTTGTAATACAATATGTACATTATATTATAATACTTAATAAAATAATTTCATTATAGTTTATAAATTAACAATATTGATAAACATTTTTTGAGGGAATATAAACAAAATACAATTATTTGAAATTAATATTTTATATTAACTAATTAAAATATAAGCCTAACTTAATTTATATTTATCTACGATTAGTATCATTTATGTTGCTTTAGTTTCCACGTTTAGTTCAATTCAGGATATAATAATATTTTTGGTGTAATATTAAATATACTTACTCTTATAAATCCGTGTTTTTAATTAAATTCCAGCAATATTCTACATGATCTACAAGAGCAGACAAATTATGGGCCGTAAAAAGAAAGTGGAGGTTGTTGTGTAGTTTATTATTATTATGTACCTGTGTATCGTTTCAAAGTTGTATGGAATGATTAATGTCAATTATACATTTAGTTTAATAAACAGTCGTTAAAAATAAAATAAAAATAATCGTTATAAAGACTATTCGTTACATAATTATACGAATTGACCATTTAAAACTAATATTTTAGAATAATAAATTTCTGGTTTCTAAACGTATTTTAAACAATATACTATATAATTCCCTAAACAATGTTTAACCTACTCTAATATAGTTTATTAAACTTATGGATAGAAAACAAAACGAATGGGTAATATCTATCTGCCTAGTACATAATCAAATCAACCATCGTAACTATGTCTGTACTAGTTACTACGGACAGCCCAACCGACGGACGGAAACAACGGAGATATAACGTGTTCAAACTTTTGTGTCGAAACTTAAAACCATAAATAAATGGTATAGTCTAATAATGATAAAAATTTACAACTTATTATTATACATTTTTATCTAATTTATTTGTTTAAAATTTATTTATAAATGTATTTTGTATACGGTCCACTTTTCTTTGGATATAATGAACTATTAAATTTTAAAAAGTATCTTGGAGTATTTGGAACAATCGTATAAACATAAAAGTTAAAATGAATAAGTGCATCAATAAATTATTTACAGTTTAATTTTTACCAATATTTGATTAAGTAGAACCTTTGAAACATTTGATTTAATTATATTCCATTTAAATTACAGGTATAATAAAATCAGTTTGTTGTTTATTTGCGTTCATTTAACATATTACATAATCTACTCCATTTAATATTTCTAATTCACTTACAGTGACTTAGATTACAAAAGTATTTTAGATTGGACTTTGGGTAAATCAAAAATTAAAAGGACATCCCGTGTTACGCAATAGACAATCACCTTAAAAACATCAAACATCGAAAAACCTTGTAAGTAAGTAAAATTAAGATATTAATAATATATTTTCATAATAAGCTAGATTTTCATTATAGAAAATATACATTTTGATTATATATTATGTATTTTCCATACATTTGTAAACACAAAGTATTTATAATAATAATGTGTACTAATGTTTTTAAATATTTTATATGATCAATAAACTTTGAGATATTGGTTATGAAGTTACCAATAAAATATCTTTATATTGTACCCTAAATAATAATAAACAGTATTTTCAGGTTTTTTTTTTTTGTTATTTTAGAAAATAAATATATAGGTTTTTTCATGGATATATATATATCATAAGACTATACATTTTAATCATTATCGAAATTAAATATTCAGATTTTCCCTTGGCAAAATAACAACTTTTCTATGAAAAATAAAAAAACAAAGAAAAAAATTAAAATTAATAATAAAAATAATTAAATTAAACAATAAATATCCAAAAGCAATAATTCTATAATATTGAGCTCATTATTAAATATTAGTATTTAAATTTGTATTTATTTTTGTTTTTTTAATTACATTTTTTAGCCATCTTATTCTATCCAAATTTTTTGTTAATTATTAGTAACATTATTATTATCAAGTATTAGTAAGTTTATGAAAATTAATGTTGTACTAGTGCAGTTGTAGGTGAATGAGTTGGTTTATCATTCTTTTGAAAGTCGCAGACCGGATAATTATTTCACATTTAAGAATAAAAATAAATAATTGCATTCGAAAAATGGTTGTGAATGAAAGTCGGTACAACTAATTATTAATTATACGAGTACACTTAGTTATGATTTATAAATATAAAAATATGAACTTTTATTATAATTTATTATTAATATAGTATTATAAAATAAATATAAAATAAGTATGAATAATTTAAAAAATGTTTAAAATATAATAATAGTAGATAATATAGATAAGATAATATTAAGGTTTTAGGACTTCAGATCTAAAATTACGAAATTTAGTACATAAATTTATTATAAATTATAAATAAAAGGAAAATTTTTTACAATTGTCATCCCATAAATACTTAATATTTGGTGCAAATTTCAAGTATTTTCAGTGATTGGGCTGAAAATCCAAATAAAGTATCTACCTTAAAGTACCCATTATAGAGTGAAATTATTAAAAACTGAATTGAATAATTACATTTTTTTGTATTTATTTATTAATAAATATAATATAAATATTAATATTATCAAATCTAATTTTTATTATACTTGATTTCGTCTACCCGTAAAAAAACTTATTATTATTATTATCATTATCAAGTTAATATTATTTTTATATATTTTTTATTTTTATATATTTTTTTATTTTTATACTTTTGCATTTTCCGTTTTTTTTTTTTTACTCTTTAGGTCTTTTTTAGTAATTTTGCCAATTTTGGCCATTTACCCATTTCTCTCCGACTAGTTAAGAGAAAAATTTTATTATTATTATTTTATTCTGCTAAAACATGAGCAGAATGAGATCGATATATATAATACTTTTGGAAAAAAACTCACTTTTCTCGACAAATAATAGGTAAATGCATTTAAATCATTTTTTAAGGAATTTTTTGAACATTTTTTTATTTTATGTAATTTTTCAATATTTTTAAGGTCATCGATGAAATTCCGAGCTCTAATAACATAATACGACAATACACAGCCAATATTGTTTACGAATATCGGTAATAATGTTATAACGGGCCACGGTCTTGATAATATAATAATTTTGCATTGTTGTACGCCACATTTGGGCAATCGTTTACCAGTCGTAGGCAGTTTTCCAATAAAATGACGGCACGAGGAAACACCGTGCAAACCATGGGGTGATGTATATTACCTATATTATATTATGGGCTATTATTATTCTATATGTGTATATTCACAGTGTATTACAGTGTACATAATATAGTACGTAATATATATCCTGTTGGTGCATTAAAAAACTTTCGATCGTGGGGGCGTCTGTATATGTCATTTGTCGCGGATACGTTTTTTTTTTTTTTTTTACTATATATCGTTAAATGTGTAAATCGGCCAATGTGTACTACCTGGGCATTGTGAAAAAACTTTCGGTAAAATTTGAAATGACCATTGTACGTAATTGCGTTACGGTTATGTATGTATAATAAAATAGTGAAAAATTATTATTACATATTGGTAATATCGATTAAAAATAATACCGATTCAACGGACAATGTTACTATATTATATAGAGGTATACGCGTGCACGCCGACAAACATCATTTCACAATAATCGTTGTGTAATTTCTTAACAACATCTATACAGGTAGGTATTTATTTATTTAAAATTTTAACGGATCATTTTAAAAATTTTAGTTCAACACTAACATAACAATCAATAATCCAATAATACAAAAATTTAAGTACAAATCATTCCGTTTACATAATTTATATTAAACGATTCGATGGAATTAAAGTTAAATAAACTATTTTTATTTTTTTTTTCATTGTAGTTACTGAAATTATCCTATTTATAGGAGAATCTAAGGGCGTAATTGGTACTATATATATATATGTAAAAACATAAAACATATTGGTTGTACATTGAGAAGCGTTGAAATTGAGTTAACTTAAAATTGATAAAGTCATTAACAAGGTTCAATAAAAATTTCATATTCTGATATTTTCCTTCGTTCGGACAAACTATAGCAATATCAAAAAAATACAATAGTGGTCGTTAAGAAGAGTATGTTGTACACGATTTATCTTAAGTACATTTGAATGCCATAAATCGTAGAAAACGGTTTTGAATATTACCTGAGCGTTAAATTTGATATTTCAGACATGGCGACCAAACCAGAGTATTATATTCTAATTTTGATCGGACTAAAGAAGTATATTATAATTTTTTAATAACTACAGGATCGTATATATATATATACTCACCAAACATTTTATTTTGCTTAACATCTCGGCGATGTGTGTTTTATGTATAATTTGTAATGTCACAATGCGATGTTTATAAAACGTTTCAAAGCTGTTTTATTGACATTGTCATTAAACAATATGTTTTTCTATGTTTCCGGAACGTTTACAATAAAATTGCACTGTCCTGCAATACCATTTGATTATGTTGTATGTACGTTAATTTTATGTTATATTTCGTGACATCGCATATTGCATTATAGGTACCTATAATAATATACATAATAGACATGTCGATGGAGGGGAAATTTTTGAATCACCACAGCAAATTTAATAAGAGTCAAATCAGACTCAAACTGATGTTAAAGTGTGTTATACACTGAGAGATCTAAAATTCGGTATTGGACTACCCAAAAAAGTTACTTTTAGTATGTTATAAGCCTTAGTGTACAACATATTTTACCACCGGTTCGAGCTCGTACTGGCTGTTATTAAATGCGATCACATCTATATTCAATATTCGTATACCTTATGTACCTTTATTTCACATTTCAGACAAGCATCTGAGTAGGTAGGCAGATCGATTAAGACATCAGTTAGTTTAGCTCCCCAAAACTATAGGATACTTATTGGTCGTGGTTCATATCACTGTGCCCATACTCATTTTTGCATTATTTTGCAAAAATTGTTATCGAAATGTTATTGCATGGATGTTAAAAAAATAAACATACCTATAACATACTGTAATTTGGTTGAAGAGACGGGACATTGCAGCACCAGGGACATAATTTTATAGCAAATACAACATAAATTGCGATGTTACTTGTTATAATGAAACATATCATATATGATACATGTTAAACATATCATATATGTTAATGATACACATTATTGCACAGTGGGATATATGCATATGCCCTATTATCATACCATGTAAAGGGTTTAACAAAACAACTCTGTCATTGACGTAAAGTTAGAGCTATCTGCACATGACGAACATTACAGCCTAACGTCCAGTTTTTCAGTCTTGCGTCCTGTAATCCCGTCAAACTTTAAACGGGACACTTTTGTCCTACTTTTGGAAGTGGGGTCCCGTTTTCTATTTTGTTTTTTACTTATCTACCATTTTTTTTTTCTAATAAATGTATAAAAACTTTTGGCAAAAAATCGACGGATGACCTTTTTTTTTTTTGATTATTTGCCATTTTCAAATCGACATACGAATATTTTGGTAGAAAATTATTACGATTTTGACTTTAATTTTTTTTTATCGTTTTTTTGATTTATGGTCCATACATCATACACGCTTCGAATCACTTTGGAGTTTGGACCGATAAATTTGCAGAATTTCAATGTTTTGGCGTCACATTGTTTGCGTTTGAGCATTTCCTGAACGTTTTACTTGTAGCGAAGAACATGAGCCGCGCTCGTTGGTGTATAATATACTATTATATACGTTTGGTGAAAATTTCTAAACCTGTGGTTAACGCTCAAGGCCTCGCTAAAAACGATTTGCAATTCGTTCAATATTAATTGATTTTTAGTAACGATTTCTACGATTTTTGTGGAACCATTCTCTCCTGAATTTGTATTATACCTACCGTACAACATATGCGATTTACGTTTGTCGTAAAAATGCCTTCAGACCATGTGCGCAAAATACTTTTATCTACAGACAGTTTTTCTTTATTAGAAGCTAAAATCGAAACAATTAAAGAACATATATATATATATATATATATATATATTATAATTATAATATGTGTTATAGTTATATAACCTATAGATACATTTCGGTTATCGTACTCCGGCGGACAACGGAATTTCCATTATTTACTCGATAATATCAAAAATTAAATGAAAAATATCTCCAAAAAAAAAAAAAAAAACCCCACGTAAGGTAAAAAAGTATGAGGAAAATAAGTTATTTCTACTTAGTTATAGCTACGAAAATCTAATAGTTTTAAAATTAATATCATATTGTGAATATCAAGAAGTTTTTGACACACTAACTACGGTAACGGATAAATGAATATCTAACTAATATATTAATAATGACTCAATTATATTTAATGTAATCGATAAATTAATAACCATCCAGCATTTATTATTGTTATTGTCAAAATTATATTTATATCATTGTGATAACAAATACAGTCTATATGAAAAATCGAAAGTGTATGAAAATTTGTTGAATATTATGCGGCAAACACAATTTGTCATTTTCAACCAACAAATTTTTTCAGTGCATAATGTAATGTAGAATTAAAACCTGTATATAGTGTATACCTATATAAATTCTGTACCTATAGTTAAGTTGGGGATGCATGTAAACGGAGCTTCTCTTAATTTTTCTCGTGCCCATATAGGTAGGTACTCAACATTTTATTCAACAACTGTAGCAGAGTGCTCATCTCGATTTTAATTTCAAATGTTTTACAATCGTCAATAATTGTCCTCTGGAAAATAATATCATTACAAAAATAACCAAATTATGTCTTATGTTTTATCGCCTAAGTATATTAGATAAAAATCATTTTGATACATAAAATGCTCAAAACAGTTAATACTCAAAGCTAGTTTGATACTTTATTATGTTATTTAGTTATGTTTTAAGTTTGATAATATCTTTATACATATATATATATATTTATTTCTTCTACCCGTGTGTAAGTATTCAAACTCCTCCTAAATGGCTGGAACGATTTTGATGAAATTATTTATGTGCGTTAAAATGGGTCTTTGAATGGCTTAGTTTCACAATTTTGGACTTGGTAAGTGGTGCTGGAATCGGGTTCTAGGAAATTTATTTTTATTTTTTTATTTTTCGTATATCATAACGTTTAACCCCAAAATTTCACCCCACCTTCAATATTTTTTAAAATGAAAAAAATCATAAGTTCATGAATAATTGCAGACCATTAAAATCTTCTGAGAATTTTATGAATAATTGACCTTCTGCAGAAGTTTGTGTACCATTAGCGCTACCACTGATGTCAAATTGTGTTTGCTTCAAAAAATGTTTGCTTAAAGTTATTTTTATACGAAATTCAACGATAAAAATTAACCATAGTCTGTATATAATAGAAAATTCATAAAAATATTATTATGTACAAAATATACATGTAAATAGATACTATATAATATATATTGGGACAAATTAATTATTCCGATACATAAATATTCGAATAGATGTAATTAATTGTACAAAATTAAAATGTACGCATTTATATCAATATTTTTAAATACGTATTGCTAATAATAATAATACACATACATTAAGTACAGTTGGTCAACAGTTTGCCACTTTTACTGCGACACGATCAGAATTAGACGTACCTATACAGCTGTTATTGTACATATCACTGTAAGTACCTGTACAAATAATATTATTCATTATATGAATATATTTATTTGATTTTTATTATCATTTTGAAATATTTTAATAATCACTGACCTATATTCGAATGTTCGAAAAATATTTAAATATATTTTAAAATGAATTACCCGTTTCAGTATCATTTTCACAAAAAAAAAAATTATTACGGAATTCAAATGCTGTGTATCCTTCAAAGATCGTTGAAACAAAATTATACCACCATTTGAAATACGAGAAGTTAGGTTATACTATATGTTTTGTCGGAAGCTGATTTTTTATGAGTTACATTAACATATTAAAAATATAGCATAGCAAAAATGTGTATTTGATAAATATTCAATGTATGAAATATAAAGATAAAACATTATATTGAAAAACTAATTTAAAAATATATCGAAAAACTGTTCATCTTTTCAACGGTGTACAATTTATCTCTCAATGTTCATTGTAGAACTGATATCATTTTAATTACAAAAGTATTATTTCGCCACAAAAATATATTAGTGTATAAGTGAATACACTAATATAGTTAATACTTAATATGTCTATTAAGTTTTGTTTTATTACATTTTTTTGTATATTTTCATTATTTTTGATATTATTATAATTTCATCTCTCGAGGGACAGGATTATATAGCATTATTCATAATTGGATATTTGGATAATAGACCGGGTATTTAAACTATATACTACTCGTGTACAATATACGGAGATATCATTTGAATTGGATGTTTCTTCGTCAGTAATTGATTGTTTAATTTGAAATAATATTAATTTAGTGACATCAAACAACTTGAATATGATGAATAATGAATATCTCGTACAACAATACGTACTCAAAGCATAATGTAAATTAAAAATTATTGATTGTAATGAATACATTTTCATAAATATTAATAAACAAAGAAATAGTTATATTAATATTTCAGTCGCAAATTTCACGGGATAAACAAAAGAGATAAATTTCAATTTTGCTATTTTTTTTTCTATAATTTAAATATAATATATTGTGTATAGGTACTTGTTTACAAGAATTCTTTTTTTTACCAAAATCAATACAAAAGTATTTAATAAAGTGTAGTAATTATATATCTAATTATATATATTAATTATATTTTATTTTATTAATACATAATTTTTAAATTAATATTAAATAATTCGTGCATTGGTACATTATGTATATTTTCAAATATCCTATAGTTAGTATATAGGGGAATGTGGTGACATGGCGGGGTCCTTTAAGTTTGATGATGAACAAAAACAAGAAATACTTTTTTTTAAACACAATGACCGTAATTATATGTTTTTATTAATACAAACAGTTAAATTTTTGTAAAAAAAATACACAAAATATAAAATAAAACTAAAAAAAATAATTTTTTAAGAAAAATGAAAAACATTATCTTGCCCTCTTTGTGGTTATATGTAAAGCATGACAGAATAGTCATTGACATAATGCAAAAATGTGAACAAGTTAATCATCCTCGTCCTCTTCTCTTTTACATGAAAAATGTGCCCATTTTTGACATTGACAACATTTTAACCATTCTTCAGTGGATTTAGAATACAAATGATTACAATATAAACAGTCAAAAGAAGAAGAAAAAGAAGAATCTTTTCTTTTACGTTTCATCTCAATGTGTTATTCTTCAATAAGCTGTAACTTACGATTTACACTTTTAATTTTATTTTTCCTTGGTTTTAAAACTATCTTATTTTTCTCAGTCTTTAGTTTTTCGGTTACTTTTTTCCAGTTCTAATTCAGTTTTTAAGGCGATTCAGTAAGAATAGCAATTTTGCTCGTCATTCGTTTAGATCTTGATATTTGAACTTGAACTTTAGGAATAGGCATGATATCTTTAGGTGTACACGATTTATTTGAACTAGTTGATATACTAGGGATATGACTTACTGGAAGAACACAGCTATTGTCAGAAATATCAATATTTGTAGGGGTTTTAGGATATCAGTAGATCATTCTTCAGTTATTTCAGTCAAAGGTGATATTAATTCTTAACTAACATTAACATTTAGTCCAAGTCTCTCTGTATTTTCAAAAGGTGCAAAATCAACATCACTAAAAATGTTGGGATTTAAAGGCTAAATTCCGATTTTACGAAAAGCATTCATCATGCAGTTGCAACATTGTTGCCGTTTTTTGAAATGCACTTCCAAGTAATTTAGCTATTTGAAAGACTGTTATTACGCGACCAGGATTAGTTCTTAACCAAATAGATACTTCGGAGTAATAGAATTTACTTAATGGACGCATGAATGCCACGTCTAAAGGCTGAAGTCGGTGAATACAATGCGGTGGGAAACAAAGTAAAACAACTCCATTGTCTCTAGCGTAGTCAATAAGTTTGATGTTTTTAGTGTGTGCAAAGTGCCCATCAAATAGTTATACAACTATATTTTCATTTGTAGCTCCATTCCAAGTTACAAATTGTTTAAACCTCGAGAAAAATATATCTCTTTGCATCCAACCACTAGGATGGCATGCAGCCCAACTGGGTGGGTAGTCATTTAATAATTCCTGGTTCATTTTTGCTCTTTGGAATATAAACATAGAAGGCATATATCTGCCGGCTATGTTGAAAAAAATTTCAACGGTAAATATTTCACTTCGTTCAGCTGAGGTTAACACTCCTACTTGCTTCCTACCCTTCGGTAAAAATATTTTAGATTTACTCTTTGGAATAATTGTTACTCCTGTTTCATCGTTATTATAAATTCTATCTAAGAGTAAATGTATAGTTGTCTATGACACTAGTGAACAAGTCAAACAATTTCCAATCGCTGTTTTGTTTTGCAGCTTGCGTTGCACTAGTAGCTTCAGGTTTCCTAATCGATAAAATTGAATTGCGTTTCATAAATCCATAAAGCCAATCTTTACCAGCGATTTCTTTTTCATTTGAAAAACAATAAAGTTTATTCATTTTCTGTGCCCATTGAAATGCCGATTTTCTGAAATCATAAGTTGTAAGTCCAAATAATCTGTTTTACAATTTTTTTACGTGTTCTTCGTCAAAACATTACTTCCTTATTCTCTGTAAAAACTGTCTTTATAGGACCAAAGTTTTTTTTTTTACTTTACATTTTCCAACACGGGCTTCCTTAACCTGT
This sequence comes from Pemphigus obesinymphae, assembly GCA_025469235.1. Classification (NCBI taxonomy): domain Eukaryota; kingdom Metazoa; phylum Arthropoda; class Insecta; order Hemiptera; family Aphididae; genus Pemphigus; species Pemphigus obesinymphae. Next base: position 37,543 of record JAIPRL010002496.1, read on the forward strand.
CTTTTTTAAAGTAGATTGGGGTATACATCAAAAAATAAAGCTGATATTTTGTACCCAATATCACCTTTAATAATTGTATGTACAGAATTTTCTATTGACTCTGTGAACCGATTTCCTCTCTTCGCTTTCCTTTTATATTTTCCAACAATTTTCTATTATTTAAAAATTAAGAATAATATAAATAATACGTATTTTATTATTATTTTTTTTGTTTATAGTTTTAATTTTGTTCAATCATATCTAGTTTTTTTCAGTTATTGTAATATTTTTTATAATCTCGTCCAGTTAAATAGGCATGGGTACGTTGTTTATATAAAAACGATATTTTTATCAGTATATAAAATATTTTAAATTAAACGATGTAGTTATATGCTCATTTAAAAAATTTCATTATTAACTTTTTAACTAAATTATGTTATCATATTTTCCTTTGAATGTTTAAATTTAACTTATTCATTCTTACTATGTATTAATGTGATTAATACTTAACGGGTCGAGTAAGAATAATTATAGAACTTTTCAGAGGCTTGTAAATATTATAATAACGTTTTTATCTTATTGTTAATTAATAAATTTAATCTTTTGGGGTTTGATGGGTTTCTTTTCCGTGTTGCCCTGTATGAAGAATCCCATTTCGCCCCATATAATATTTTATTAACTCATTTGAATTTACATAAAACCCTAAGATTTAAGTAAATTGAGAAATATATATTTAAAAAGAGTATTAAATTTCCTATTATATTAAGTTATATAACTAAATAATAATAATAATTTTATTTACAAAATTTTCAATTCAATCAAAAAACGATCTGTGACGGTTTTTATAGTAATATGGTAAAATTCCATAGATATCTGGTAGATATCGCCATAGAAACCGTATAAAATTAATATTTTATATTATATATATATAATATATAAATTATATATTATATATATTAATAAGTACCTTATCTTGCCTCATAGTATCATCTTGTACCACTTTCTGTATATATATATATAGTTAAATACATAAATTGAGTTTAATACTAAATAATGTTTAAAATAAATTACTGTAACGAAATTACTTTTTGAATAACACAGTAGTAATTTCATAAAACGAAATTACTTTTTGAATAACACAGTAGTAATTTCATAACTTATTATTTCAACTAATCTAATTGTAAAAATATTATTACTTTATAATATTACTAAATTATGAAAGTAATTTAAACGAATTAACGAATTATATTTGACGTTACGAAATATAACTTTTAATATTATTATAAATAAGTATAATCCATAAAATCAAAAAAAAAATTATATTAAGTCAATAAAATGTATTCATTACATAAAATCCAATATCCCAGTGAACTATTAGGTATAATATATAGGCTAAATATTAATAGTAGGTTTGTAGATCAAGTAAAAGTAATTTGAATATTTTTATCAAATGTACCGTGTAAAATAATTTTATTACTTTTTAAAAGTAATTTACTAAATACTGTAAATATATCATATAAAACAAATTTGCACCATATTACAAACTTCTAATATAAATGAATTACATTCGTCAATAAAAGTCACTTAAATAGATCTTACTTAAGATATATCATAGTATACTTTATGAATACAAATTGTTTGTAATTTTATAAGAAAACCTTAATATGATCTATGAATTTAGCTATTAACTAACCCAAATATAATAAATTATAATAATAAAGGCCATGGCAGAGATATGATACTCAAATAATTCTTCCCACCGTAATTATGCCAATGTACAATAAATATATAGGTTCAAATACATCCAATTAAAAAAAAAAAAATCAAAAATCAATATTTTCATTCGAGAAACAAATATTGTTACTGTGCACAAGAAAACTCTAAAAACGTCCAAACTGTATACAAAAAACCAAAAAAAATTTACATATTCATGTTCATTATTGGACAATTAATGATTGATTAAAAACATAATAAGAGAAATAAATTGTTTTCAGTTATCTCAAACTTTATATAAAACTGATTCCTATTATAGATATACAACTATAACCTCGTTATCTTATTATTTGTGTATTATTATTTATTTTTATCCTTTGATTTTTGATAAAACTATCACTTTTGGAAACGTTTGGTATATACAATAGTCATATCACAATATCCCATAAAATGAAAGGGGTAACTATTATTTTTTTTTTTTTTTAATAATAACAATAATAATTTATTTTGGGAAAAATGTATATAAAAAATTGATTAACGATAAGTGATATTGTATATACTTGTATAAAATTATGGTATATATTAACGTTAACAAACGTGGTATTGACATATCGAACCGTCCACCCACACTACGCGGGCGGCGAATCAGCTTTCCTAGTTATTTCTGTACGATATTGTTTTATTGTATATAGCGAGCGAGTTCGTGTTATGTGTTATCAACGATATATAATCAGTCTTTTCAAGTCATGATATACTGATAAATACTGATGTCTAACTATAGTATACCCATAATATTTTTACAATGTTCCAGGAAAATTAAAATATAAAATTTAAAAAAAAAATTGGTCACTGTATATACTAGCGCGGGAATTAATTACCTAATAAATACGTCAACGACGAAGATGAAAACTCGAACAATATTAATTAAATATTGAATTAATTCTCGAACAACATCTTTGATTAAACGGTAAGTATATGTTAAGTTTTACAGTAAGTTAATGCATTATTTAACCATTTTAATGCGATAACTAAAAATACTCGTTTGATATATTTATATAAAAATTTACTTATAGAAAACTAATATAATATAACGGAATAAAAATAAAATTTAACGATAAAAAACTTACTAATGATAACATTTGAGGTAATAAACTTTGGCATATAAGTCGTGTACGTCACCACAAAACATAAGATAACAAAAATTGAAAATAATATAAATTAACAATAATTAAACTTAAATATAATAAAATGTATTCAAGGCGAGTATTCAATTTGAAATTTCAATGTTAAAAATTATTATTTCCGGAATTAAAATGAAATAACAGAACATCAATTAAACGGAGTCATGTTTTTACCGTTTTTTTTCGTCATTTTTTGTCATTTTTCCATTACGTTTATTGAAAATGTACAAAATCGAAAAATTACTCCCTCTAATTACAAATTAGAATAAATTTACTACTGAATGTTGGAACACATTATATCGCCGATTAGATCGAGCAAAAATATAAATTATCATTGTAAAACCGCTAACTCTCTCGCACCATTCAAAATCTAAAAACTTAACAATAATAAAACTTACCATCTGTATTATAAAAATTACCATCTCAATTAAATAATTATCATTTGTACTGCAAGATTTGTGTTATCATCAGTATATTATACATCTGTATGTTTTAAAGGTAAATAAAACGTAATTTAAATTTTAAAGATAAAAAAATATTATATTTTAACAAGAAACGAAATCCCATTTTAACATATACACACGTAATATTATTATATTAATATTCAATGAAAAAACCTTCTCGTGTCAAAATCCCTAGTGATTTATTTTATTATTATTATATAATATAATCGTAATGCTCGCGTAGACTAATATATGGTTAAAAATACAATTATTTGTTTGGTCTTAAATTACGGGAAAATTGTAAATATGATATTACTATATTCAAACAATATTTTTATCAGCTTTTTATCAGCTTTTTATCCGTATTACAATAATTTTAAATTTATACATAAATATGTGCATTAATATTTGTTCGGTAATCACGTCTCTACCTATAATTAATAAACTTACCACCAATGAAGTGAAAAATCTAATTGTTGATAAAGTTAGTGATAACAAATTATTCGATGTTATCTCATTTCAGTGTCATACACAAGCGGTAGTAAGGTGCGTTAAAAGGGTTACCTAAACTTCTATAAAAGTTATTGATTTACAAGTTAGAGATGGTTTTATTAAAGTCCCTTTAAAACCTAGAGAATCGATGCCTTCATTTTATACCAAAAATCAATTTAATCAATAAAATTAATATATTATTGTTTTTAATTTATTTATTTGTAAACTATAAGATGCGAAGTCGGGACAAAGTGTTGAGGATAAAAATAGAAGATCAAATAATAAAAATTACTTATAATTTTAAGAAAATAACATTTATTAGCGGCATTAGGTTCATTGGTGTAACTTTTTGTTAATAATGGTTATAAGAAAATTCAAACAATTATACTTCAAAGACCGGTAGAGGGCTGAAAATATAAATATATTTAAAAACCAAAATAGTTGATGGGACCTAGTCTATGTTAGATATATATATATATATATATATATATTATTTTTTGCTATTAGGATTTGAAAAATATTAATATTTTCTCCCTTTAGGGGGTAGTAGAGGGTAGAAGTAAACAATATAATGTAAAATGCAAAATATTGATTACTTGTAACAACTTATTGCCACTATTAAAATTTAAAATAAAAAAGTTTAAAAAATCGCTCCACCTTATATATACGAGTATATTATATATATATATAGATATATGAAAATGAATATGTTTAATAATAGAAATTAATAGATATTTTTTAAATGATTAAACAGTTTTTAAATGATTTTAATTAAATATATGTATTTGACAAAAAGTTTGGTATTTCATTAAAATAACCAATTAATATAGTTCATAATATTATTGATGCTATTACTTTGTAATAATTTTTTGTCAATGACATTGTGTTTTTTTCATACTCTCATCGTAGTGGTAAGTGCAGTAACTACAAAATTGACAAAAATTAGATTATTATACTATATTTATGTCGATTTGAATATTTTACGTAAATCTTAATCATTTGGGTTTTGGGTGGTAAAATAGTGTTATAGTACCTCAAAATCAGAAGAAGTTAAATGTTATTTTCCCATATATAATTATAATTATTTTGAAAAATTGGTTTTTTTTTAAATTATAAAAACTAAGCAGATACAAATTTTGTATTTTATAATATATTAATTTCTTTCAATAAAAAAATTAATTATCTAAATAAATTATTTTAGGACATTGATACTTTTATTTAAGATAATATTTTTGTCATTTTTATTTTATATTTTCAAACATAAAACCTGGTCATGCTATTTAACAACGAAAACAGTAGTAAAATAAAATTAATAGGTGATCATATAATACTTCAAAACAAAAGTTTTTGATCATTGGTAAACAATCGATGCAAATCGTGGTAATTGTATATCAATATTTCTGAATACGTTATAAAAAACGTAAACACTTTTACAATTCTTTATACGGACTGAAGTTTATTTCAAGTTTCTTTGACATTCGCAGATAGGATAATTATTTTATACTCTAAAACAAATATGAATTATAACATTTGAAAAACACAATTATTAATCGTAAAATATTATTTTGAAAATCTTCTTATTGCTAAAAGTTTTTTAAATTACAAACATTTTGAGATACCTTATAAACATAATATAATATGTTATATGTAGGTATGTAAAATTTCCAAAAAAATTATTGTCCGAAAGAATTACCAACATTAGATTTAACCCTTAAATAAAATATGTAACCTAATGGGTATTATATAATTTTGTATTATTCACACATAGTACACAATTTCATTTTATAAAAATTAATTTTCCGAAAAAATAGGGTTTTCTAATATTACATTTTTCTAATATTTTTCTGAAAATAATACTCATAATTTCGATTTTTTGATAAAATAACATATATTTTCCCAGCACTTATTCAAGAATTTTATAAAAATGTATGATTTTCATTAATTTTTAGATATTTACTATTTTTTTTTTTTTTTTTTTTTACTAAGGGGCTGCAAAACCTATAATTTTAAGGAGTTCTGTACAGGCAATTTTTAAGAAATAAAAATAAAAATCTATAAATTTATAAATATTTAATTACAAAAAGTTTAAAAAAAATACAAAAAATTCAAGTATAAAAGTCTAACAACTTAGAAATATTTAAGTAAATTATAAAATGAATCTATAAATAGCCTTATACTTGTGCCTCTTTTTATTATTGTGTAATCAGTATATTTCTGCCAAAAGACTAAAATAGTGAAAATTTTAAGATTTAAAATTTGAATACAGATTTAAATTTGTCGGCCTTTATTTTAGGCATCGTTGGAGATATTTTTCTTTATTAATACAGATTGAAATATAATCAATGTTTATAAATTGCAATTTAAAATGATAAATAAGCCGACATCGATCACAAGAAGAATTATTTTTGAATTCAAAACAATTTTAGAATTGAAATATGATTTTTTAAATTCCTACAGTTTTATTCCGTTTTGATCAATTTTACGTTGGTGTGGTAGCCCCTTGATTATTTATTTCCCAAAACGTCCACCTCCCTCGCAATTTAATTATATCTGGGTTAGAATAGGTTCCATTTTGTGTTTTAACAAGTTTTAATGTATCATATGATATTTTTTTTTTATTATTTTTCACTTTTTCTACTTTTTTTACCAAATTTTGATAGCGTTTCCCTCCTTGTTAAAAAAGTATCAATTATTATCAGTAAGTATTTATTACCACTATCTATAATGTATTTTGGAATGATATTATGTATATATAGTGCCAATAATAAAAAACTATTTATTTGAATTTTTTTCTTTTAATGAAGTACAAATATTTGAAACAAAAAACATGAATCTTCTGATACTTCTTCAAAATGTTTGTCGCTTATACAACAAACGATAATATGGGGTTGAAAATGACAATGGTTTTGTTATAATAGTAATCGTATTGTGGTAGGAAGTGGGGTTGTTTGGAAAATGCCAACTATGCGAAAATCGTTAATTCACAAATGAAGGAGTAGGGTAGACATTTGCAACGCCATCGGCCGTACAAATCTACACAAATAGCCCATTTGAAGAGGTTAATTTTCCAAAAATCTTGTATTACATTGTAATTTTAAAAAGTTGCTGAATATTAGGATTTAGGGATATTTTTGATGATATGAAAAAATAATATATATATATAAATTAATATCGTTTTTCAACGTACCTACTTGTTAATAATAAATATTGAAATCAAATATTAATTATCACTTTATCAGTTATACGTACATTTACAAAAATAATTTTGCACATAATAATTTTGAAAAATCAATAGATTGGCATATACTAAAAGGATCATTTGAAAATTTTTAAGAACTCAAAAGAACTTTCTAATGAACATTTAAAAAAAATTCAAGAAGTTAGACCTAGATAATTTTTACTTTACCTTGCAAATCAAGGTCATTAAATGACGTATTAGGTCATACTTGTAATTACTTGTAACTATTATAAAAGTAAGTACCTACTCTGATTGTAATTATAATAAATGGTAATGAATTTTTCTAACTAAAGAGTAAAATTATCGTAAGGTAAGGAGAATGATTATGTTATATTTACTTGACCTTTGTATGATAACTAAATCTTTTTCAAAAATACTTTACCTTTCCATAATGTAGTTTACGCTTTGTTGGCAGTACCTACTATAAATGTACACTATTGATCTTTTAAACTTGATAGAAGGAAGAGGAGGGGAAAGCTAGACAAGGTACAGATTGATATTATGTAGAACCGTTAACAACGACTCCCTGAAACGTTTATAGATCGAGTTCCTTTATTTTATATTAACAAGGTTAGAAACGGAATAGATCCTTATCGGAACGATAAATTCCTCGAAAACATGTTCATCGCTCAACTATTAAAAATAAATATGATACGGACGATTTGATTTGTCTTTGTGGTAAATATCTTAATTTCAAATTAACTTAGTTGATTGGAGTGTCTCTCCTTCCATTAATACAAATATTGATTTTGCTTTGAATTTTTTACCATTTTTATTAAACATAAGGATCAAACGTTACACAAAATGAATCACTGTATTGGAAATTTATATAATTATAAATAAATTACTATGTTTAACAGCTGATTAGGTTTTGGATGAACTAACCGCAAAAAAAACAAAAATAAATAAAAAATATCTATAAAAATTATTTATTTAGTTTTTAATGTGTAGTATAGATATTACGTAAATTTGTCGTCTTTAATCCATTGAAATGTGTCCTTAATATATTGTATTAAAATATTTGAACATATTTGATAAATAATTAATTACTATTATTATTTGGTTAAACTTGAATCGTGTATTTTGATTTTATTAATATATTATATTTATTGAAACATTAAAACATGAAATATTTTTATATTTTGAATTTAAATAGAAAAAAACAATAAAATTAAATCCTTCGTATTTTCTTAATACTTTAATCCTCGATTCATTAATACTTCGTTCTTGATGAACATTTTTTTATTAAAATTAATAAACAATTTTATGATTTTTTTGCTAGTTAAATATTGTCATTATACATCACATTATCTTTGTAATTGATTGTTGTTCAGTCTTTTGTTACCTTATCAATATTGTCACCAGAAGTCATCCTGAATCTTAATTATTTTCTTTAGATATTGGTTAAGAGATTAATTTCTAAATCTTATATTTATAACATTAAATATGTTTAAAATTGATATCGAACCCTGGGTCTCATTTATAAACTATGAAATCGAAATTTTTGTTGTATTGAGTTTGAATTTATAAAAAAAAGATAGTATTTTTTACTAAAAATACCTTAAGTTCCCAATCACATTCTTAATATTTACATTATTTCATCAAAAGTTTGGGCAACATAATATACATCGTACCATAGAACGAATAAGTAATAAATTACTCTTGTTGTTAGTTGTTGAAAATATTATTTTAAATTACACTAAAGTATAATACTCAAGAATAAACAAATTATTAATCCTAAGTTTTTTCCAAACTTATAATAATACGTCATATTTCATGACAGAGTAAACAAAAAAAACACATCCAATAAAGTATAAAATTATGAATATTATACAAAAAGGCTCCGAAGATTCATAAAAATATTAATTTCTTTGATTTTGTTAATGAATATTTAAATTTAAAATTTACCGTAAACGTTACAGTTATTATTTTAAGTAGCATAATATTGGTTATACATCACTTTAGATAGGTAAAGTCTGCAAATAATTTTTTCCTAATTTGAAAAATCACTTTACACGACGGGTGATATTTTGATGTTATATTATATATAATAAATTATTTTTTTGACAAAACGATTCTAAGCGGAGCTTGGGTGCAATACTATACATAGTTCATATTACTGTCAAACAAAATTTTGAAAACAATATTGCAAAAAAATAATGTAAGTATATAAAATAGTAAAATACATAGTTTTCTAGTATAAAATTTTAGATTTATAATTTTCAGAAATTGTAATAGAAAAAGTTTAATTGGATAAAAATAATTGTGATTACTGAATAATGATTATTGAGATTTTTTTGAATACAGTTACATAAACGTGTATTTAAATTTGCATAAAAATATCTAGTTTTAAAATCCAAAATTACTCTATTTAGGACGTAAAAAGTTCAAATGTTCATAAACCCAGATAGCGATTGGAACATATAAATATTACGATAATGTGTTTTTAACTATATTTCCAGAATATTCTATACGACACTGTGGTATCGTATAGAATATATTTTAAAAACAAATATTGTATATTAATATTTTAGAAATGTGTTAAAAATATGTTCAATAAACTATTAAAAAAGCCATATTTTGGATAAATTGTAAAATTATTTTTCGAGCAACATTATAAAAACATGTGTATTTAAATATTTCAAACGTATTCATATACGAATATTTTATTATTATATTATACAAATTATTGTGAAATTATTTCTCGAAAAACTTTATGAAAATTAGTGCACCTATTTAAGAATGCTAATTAAGTGTTTTATTCATATTGTAAGCAACAATTAACATTACATTTGCAAATGGCATGGAATATAATATGGTCAAAACATCAAAAAGGTTAAGTACCTACCTGAAATTCGTATAAAATCCTATAAATTATTATGTATACCTACGGCGAAGTCGGTAATGTGCGTATGTGATATTCCGGGGTAGCTGGTTTGCTTCCAAGTGACCGGATGAAAATATCTTTGAGATTTCCAACGACCATTTCCATGGAGAGAAAAAGTTGTCATACCGTACTCAACATAAGGACACGACAAACTATGGCCGTACCCGGGGGGGAGGCTAAAGGGGCTTCAGCCCCCCCCCCAATGGCTGTAGGGATACAGAGGCTTTATATGTCAAATACTGTACGCTAAAATATGTGACACTGAGTAATAAAAGGTGGCAACATGTGTCATCACTGGTCCACTGAAATTGTATATGTTATTGCCTATATGTTGTTGCACGGCGCTCTTGTAATAATGAAAAATCACAACTATATGAAATCTGTTAATAATGATTAATAAGGAGTAAAAATGTAGGCAAAATCATACACAATCTCGGTGGACTAAATGATACCGGGTTGTCACTGATTTTTATCGACAGTGTCTCATAAATTCTATTATACAGTATTCGATAATGTTCAATCAATAATCATATTACATTACTCAATGAAGATTATTATCACTGAACATTTTATCATACTATTATTACAGATTATAATATTTAAAGCCGTGGTTCATACGTATTCATACCAATATCTTATCATTTAATAAGTACAAATAGATTACAATATAAAATACAATCATGATTATTTTGAAGTAGGTATATCCAGTCAACACGTAACACGATTTTGAAAAGGGACCGTTTCTGTTTTTTTTTTTTTTTTTTTTTGAACTTTAAGTATTGTTTGATTGAATTTTTTTCTTTATATTATACATCATATTTAATTTTTAATTGATTATTAAAAATATGGCTGGAAGTGAAAAAAAAAATAGAAAATAAGAACTTTACATTCGTATTTTTCTTCTGGCAATGCCAGTAAACAGAGTAGTAGGTAACTTCAAATGAAATATGTTTTAATAGTTAATACTTATAAACAACAATAAGTCATAATTTATAGGATATAAATACTGCTAATGGGTTTTAAGACAATGTGTTTCATTATTTAATCTTAATAGAGTAATGTTGAGTCTACAAAATCAAACCTGATTTGCGGTAATTTAGAGGAAGAAATAGATGAACCTGACTGTGCTCTATTAGACATGAATAAAAATGAACAGGTACAATATTAATAATAGCATAGGTAATAATACATAATTACATAGTTATATAAAAAAAATAAAATTAACTGTCTTAATTTATTAAAATATACCAATATATAAGTAATTAGCACATACAACATATTATAATTGCATAATGCGTTATATGGTGTACCTATAAGTATTAAGTATACTTATGTATAATTGTATTACTTATTTAAGTTCCTATATGACAAATTTTATTTTAAAAAATTTTAAATTATATATTTACATACCGGTCATATCAAGAGTAGCAGAAACTCAAAAATATAGATCAAATTATGAAATGCTTAATAATGACTTTATTTCATACTATAGACAATCCATATTATTTTACCCGTATTTAGACGATATTCTTGAGTCATTCAATGAACGTTTCCATTTCAATTCTGGAATTTTAGAGTCATTATCATGTTTAATACCCAGTAAAATTACAAATTCATCTTTTAATAATATAAAACTAGCTGTTGAATTTTATAAAACGGATTTATTATATACTGGAGACGTTTATGACCAACTATTGGAAAGTGAATTAAATTTTTGGAAACAAAAATAGTTAAATGAAAAATACATTATTTCGAATAATCCATTAGACGCACTGACAAAATGTTCTGAAGATTTTTTCCCAAATATAAGCACATTATTGATAATTCTATCTATTTTACCTGTTACTACAGCATCAGTAGAAAGAAGTTTTTCATGTTTGAAAAGGATCAAAACTTATTTGAGAATCTCAACAGGCGAGTCCACAAACTAAATGGATTAGCCCTTATGAATATACATAATAGATATGTTTGACTCTGCGAAATATAGGCGATTAGATTTTAAGTATTAAATAAAAATTATATCTATTGCTTATTTTCAAATGTTTAATAAAGGTTTTTGGAATCATGTGTTGAATGTAAATAATTGTAATATTGCAGTTAGTTTATGTTGTAATAAATAATCTATGACTATTAGTTTCTGATTCTTTTAAATAAATACTACATGCTTGTGCAAGACATTTTTTTTTTTTTTTTTTTTGCTAATTTGGTATAAAACTCAAGTTCCTAGTATACATGGTATACATATTTTAGGGCTAGTCCAACCCTAAGTAGCCCCTGAAAAATATTCCGGGGTACGGCAGTGCGATAAAATGTTCTGTTTTTTTTCTCTTTTTTCCCTCTTTTTTTATAACTCAGTGTTGTTGCTAAATGTTTTCACAATGTTTCCGTAAGGGATTGATACAATATAAAATCAACCATATTGTCTGAATGCTGTATTTTTCTAAAATGTCAAATATTTTGAAAAAAATACTAACATAAAAAACAAATATTACGTACAGACCTATTATATATATTTTAATATTTTATACGATATCGGAATAACATAATTGAAATAAGTAAATTCTATTTGTGAATTAAGGTATCATTGTTTTTGGAGTTACGAAAAAATTACAAAACTCAAATTGAGTGGAATCGCATTTTACCTTTTTTATGTATTTTTTAGTAATTTTTCTATATGTGTTTATTGAAAATATCCAAAAACGAACTATTAAATGTATCTTTCTAATACCAATATCTTCCAGAATGTGGGTACAAATGATTGATTGGATCAAATATTGTAGGTAGTCAAAAAGTTTTCCACAGAAAAATAGAAAGAAGAAATATAAAATAAATATAATTTTAAACTCCCTCGCTTCGATCAAAATTTAAAAGTTAAATAAATAAGTTTCCAGTTCAGAGGCCGCAACACCTGCGATTTTTAAGAGGTTCTGTATAGGCAATTTTTAAAAAATATGAAAAATAAAAATCTAACAATTTAGAAATATTTATGTACATTTTAAAATTAATCTTAAAATATCCCCATACCCGTATCACTTTTTATTATTGTGTAATCACGAAATTTCCTCCTAAAAGACCAATAAGCATGACAAAATTGTGGAATTATGGAAAGTCGGATTTACAATCTGTAAACAGATTTGAATGTGTCGGCCTGTCTTCTAGGGATCGATTGAGGCATTTTTCTTTATTATTACAGATTAAAATATGATCAATGTTTAAAATTTTTGATTTTTAATGATAAATAACACGATTAAAAAATAAAATAAAAATAAACGCCTAGGTCGATCCCCAGAAGACAAACTGATGAATTAAAAATAGTTTTCAGAATTTAAATCCGACTTTTCAAAGTCCCGCAGTTTTGTCAACTAATAACAATGACGATATAATAATTTTAATCAAAAATAGTATAATAACGACTTTAAATATATAAAGAACGAATGAAAAATTAAATGGAATTAATACATGGTATTGTAATAAAATTATAAAACATGACTAAAAGTGATATTATCAATAATATAGCTGCAGGGCAATAGAATATAAAGTGTAAAAATACGATCCATTTTAAACAGGTTATAATAATTATATAATAACTACATTATGAGGGTATTTTTTAAAATCAGGAGTATAAAAAAAATGAATAAATAATGTTATACATTTTCAAATATCAGAAAAAAAAATACATTAAAATAATAAAACCATGTAAAAATAACAGCATTTATAATATTTAGTATGACTGAAAAAAAAACAGGAAAATGAAAATGAAAATGAAAATTGAATTTTATTAGAAATAATAATGTGTTAACATTTGTTAGTGTTTTCTCACCTAAAGTATTTTATATTTTTAATGAAAATAATAAAAAGTAATAAACATAACATATTTTGGAAACATATTTTCGTCTCTGTTATTCGTTACAATGTGCATATTATAATAGTAGTTTAATTTGTGTAAAATATTTTGACATAACGAAAATCAATAGTAGAATAGAAAAATTAACTAAAAATATAAAACACGCCAAAAATGTTTATGCAAATAAAAATTTCCTAGTTAAAATATAAAGGATGTAATAAAGATTTTATTACTCGAAAATTATTATTATACATTTTTTCGAATTTAAATGTAAATTTACAGATTGTTTTTACGATAGACGTTTATATAATGGTAATCGTATATTATAATACGTAACACAAATCTCTGAAGTAATATATTATAACGTTTGCGAACACAATAAAATCTCTGTTGTACATGTATACTATATACAGTCTACGTGCATACGTTACAATCGTTACAATATGTTATGTTGGACGTGACACGTAAACACATAATGTACACACACATAGTATGTCGTGACGTCGACGAAACTGAAATAAAATATATGTCTGTTCTATTGACAGGTTTTCGTGAGAAATCGAAATCAAATTTATTACAAAACATCACGAATAATGAATAAAATTAATTCAATGAGATAAGACGCAAAATAATCAGGCGTTTTGGAATTAGATAGCTAACTAAATTCCATCTAATCAATGTTCTGATAAAATAAATATCATAAAAATAACGGAATTTAAATTTATCTAGATAATATAAAATAGGTAGGTATGAGATAATAGAACAATTGATAAAAAATCTAGAACATTTATAAAGATAATTCAGGAAGCTAAGTATCGAGAATAGTTGTAAAAATAAAGATCGTTATTTCGAGAATTTTTATAAATAACCATCTATATCTATAGTAGTATTGACAAGTGTTTGTCAAATATAACAATATGAATCACGTTGTTATTTTTTATATCATAGTCGTAATTAATAATGCCTTTTAAAACCTGTCGTTATTTTAAATAACTATCATTATAGGTTCAATTATGCCATAATATTTAGAAATTGCTTTACATAAAACAATTATTGTTATTATTTAATATTAATTTTTTGAGTTTTTATTATTATATAATATTTATTATTCAAATTAAACAATTTTTTAGTTTTATAACATTATGACCTTCTCTATGATGTGTTATAGAGAATTAATTTTAATAGTGTAATGGATATTAATTTTCATGGTAAATATTTTAATTAAAATTCTAGTTTCACCAACTTGATAACAGCGGTGTATTAGTGGGGGGGGGGATTTAAAGAATAGATCCCCTCCTAGGGTTTATGCATAAGTTATATATAATATAAAAAATTCCTTTTAAAAAAGTAGACATTATAATCAATAAATAGTATTTTAGAATATATTTCGTTTATATTGTGAACATGAAATACGTATAAATGGTACATTTATATATTTATTTTTACAACGAAACAGATAGTAGGCTCAATTTACAAGGTGTAGTGTATTTTACATTATATTATTTAAGAACATTTACAAAATAGTTAATAAAAAAAGTTACAAAAAGAGAAGAAGGCATCCAGATTGACGTGTTTCATGCAACGGAATATTGTTTCGTTAGGTACTTAAATAATCAGTCGAAAATGAAGTTATGAAGAAGGGAGCAACGTTATGAGTTGGAGCGTTCAGGAACTCTAAAGTCAATATGTCGAAGGAGAGAAGAAGAATGAATTTCACCGCAAAGGAGATTATAGATGTATAGGACATGATGAAATTCAGCTTATGGAGCACCGGGTTATAGTCATATGGAGAATGGGAAATGTTTAACTTGAATCCCACGGAGCTAAGAAATTTTCGTTGTACGTGCTCAATCAGATGATAGTATAAAGCCGTTCGTGTTCCAAACTCAAGTAAAGTCCTAACTAGCGTACAGAATAGTGTCTTCAAAAGACCAACAGGTTTGAATTCAATGGCAACTCTCTTTGTAAAACCTAGTAATTTAATAGCTTTACAAGTGACAAAGTTAATGTGAGCTTTAGGACTTGAGGAAGGAGCAATGACAAATCCAGTACCATTCACTTCCATCGAATATGGAAATACGTAGGACGTGATCGACATATCGTGGACTCGGAATATAAGAGTGGCAGTCATTTAAAAAAAAAATAAATAGTTTTACTATTTCGTTAAAATTTTATGGATTTTTGGGTGTGACAAACTTTTTCATGTCACTTATATATTTTAGAGAGTTGGTCAGAGTAAAAAAGTTCTAACACGTAATGATAACTATTATTATCGATTAATTATGGCCATCAACGGAAATCACAATTTTATTATTACTATTATGTAGAACAAAATAGTTCTGTCTAATACATCGTTTCCTAATATTCGAATAAAAAGGTTCTATTTCAAACACAATCAGCCATTGATAAAATACTTATTCAGTTAAATAAAATTATATTATCGAATCTATTCCGCGATACGGACATGTACCGTGTTAATCGTGCGATAAAAACAAAATTTGTAGATATTTTCATAATATTATAAATAAATATGTACGAGTATATAATACTGATACCGTGCAGTGTGCTTTTCAATATTTTCACATGAATGTTTTTTTTTTCACAATATTTTAACCCTACCGATTTATTAACATATGTAGGTATTATTTTTTCTTAATTTTATAAATGTATGGCATCGGGGTTTTTTTTTTAAATCGAAAATTGTCATAATTTCCAATCATATTGTATTAAAATATTATACCTATTTTTTAATATTTAAATTTTAATATATTAGGTATTTAAATTCATCCAGTCTCATGTCTTAGTTAAGGGCTTTTGAAATAATCTTTATACATACTCAATTGGTTAAATATCTAGTAATGTTTAGACCGGAAACCAAAAACAGTGAAATTGACATGAAATTTTGAAATTTTAAATTTACATGAACTAAACGTTCACCATTTTATTTCTTATGGAGAACCAATCAAAAAAGGTACCTAACCTAAACATTATACTTTTTTTGACTTTTTATATAATTTTTATTAGTTAAAATTTTAAAAAAGCGTAAAAGATAAATAAAATTTGTAACTCATTTCTCTCGTACCCCCTTAAATTTCGAATTTCGTAGAATCCTTACTTAAGAGCATCCATGTTATTAATGGAATATTCTCTGAAAATTTCAGTTTTTTCCGACCATTAGTTTAGGCTGGGCGTTGAATAAAAATTGACACCCCCCTTTAAGGTCAAATTTTTGAAAATGAGACTTAGAAACTCGGTTGATTGTATTAAATAGTATTATTCATTTTTTTGGAAACAAATAATATAAGTACTACAAACATTGTTGCGGTTGGTTGTGATGGTACAGTTGTAAATACAGTTTACAAAACAGAAGTAATTCGTCAACTAGAGAACCATTAAAAAATACCCCAGTGTCATATTTGTCAACTACATGTCTACATGTAAACTAGATTACAAATAATAGTTTACAAAATGTAAATGGTGAAAAAACAGGGCACCTTGGATTTTTCGGTTTATGAGAAAACGGTTAGAAATATGTTACAAACTTCCAGTTATTGATTTTGTTCGTATTAAAAGTAATTTACCCTTTTTAAAATATGAAGTTGATTTAAACACTAATCAAAAATATTTATGTTGAAAAGTGTTCAAATATTTTTCGTGCTATTTGTACTGTTGATATTGTATAATATATTGTCTATATTGGCATAAATTATTTTTATTGTATTACCTATACTAGGGTAGACAATTGTTCAATAACTTTTTTTTGCTTATTTATCATTTTAAAACAAATTTATGAATTTTTGGTAGAAAACTATTGCGATGCAATGCACCGTGGAAAGTTTGGTGACTTTAAAAACGGATCCTCTTGGACACTATTTTTTAAACCCTGCTCTAGATAGTTTACCATTGTTAATCAAATTTTAGGTTTATATACCTACGTGTAAAATCTTCAACAGAAAATTGAAAATTTAAACGGAGTTTATACTAAAGTATATGGTTCTATATAGGATTTAATCCATATTATATATTTGGTTAAAAACAATCTTTAGAATTCCATACAATTTTCACGGTATCTGTCTGTTAACTTGAAACAAACGATTGACCCTGTCATTCAGCGAAATACATATTTTGGATCTTCTGAAAATATACTTATATTTATGTTATTTAATGATCCCGAAGATATCAGAAAAATAGCTCTCTTAAAAATAATAAATACTTTACAAAATAATGAAAAAGAATTAATTCGTTTTTTTTTTTAAATTCCATTGTTAAATTTGTATGCTAATGACTACGTCAATCTAATTAATTGGAAAAAAAAAAATTACTAAGCCTCCAATTATTATATTAACAATTAATCAAGAAATATTGGAACAGGTATAATATATTGTATTTCTATCTATTCTTATAACTATAACTTCATTTTGTGTATTAGATTGCTGAAAGCTAAAATAATGAAAATAAAGACTTATTAATTTCCATCGTCATACTCAAGCTATCAAAAGAAGCGTGAAACTTGGGATAGAAACATTTGGAATTGTATGTGGACAGATTAGAAGTGACGGTTTTATAAGATTAAGAATTCAATCTCGTAGAATTATTCTTCAGTTTCATTCAAAAAAAGATTTACGGTTCAATGAAGTATAGATAATATAATAATGCCTTTAAATATAATACTTATTTAAAAACAAATAATAATTAATTAAATTAATTTAATAAAATTTGAATCAGTATTTTTCCATAAGATTCGTAATAATATGTTAAGAAAATAAAGAAGTGTATTACGGTACCTCTAAAATTGATATTTTCATATAATATATCTATTTTTTATACTTTTATTCGATAAAAATTACTCATTTTTCAAGAATAGCAACAACATAATTCCATGCGATAAAAATGTAATCAAATTCGATTAATTATATCATAAATTCAAGAATGCCCCCCTGTAATCATATACCATTTCTCGATCATTTATGTATCCACAATTCCAATTACATTTGTATCACTAGAGCGTAGTTAAATGAAATAAATTTGAGTACAAAAATTGTTAAGCAGATGATGGTCGAATGTTCGAATACAACAGCTAGAGTCAAGATTTGTTGCAAAATTGATAAAAAAAAAATACGCGATTCGAGCACAAGGAAATCAAAAGCAATTCAAATTGTTAAGGATTTTCAATCATCTCTCGTCGGTCGTGAAGAGACAATAAAACGTCATGTAACTCATTGGAAGCTTCCCCCCTCCTTATTGGTGGGATGGATTTATTTTGTGGTTTTTATAATTTAAGTGGCTCGCATTTCATTACTGGTGGTTCCCAAAGAGGATTCTTTGGTAGGATTCCTCGGGACGAATATTTTATATACAGGAGGACTCTATTGGGACTCTATCCGGATTCCCTATTGTCCCGAAAGGGAATCCTGTACACTTCCTAAGGAGTCCTGGTGCTTCTATAGGGCAAAAAGTACTGACTATAGAATTTGTTGATTGACTACCAAATTTTGTGGAATTGAGATTTATCTTTTTCTGAAATTTAAATATTCACAAGTTTTCTTATTCATAGTTGAACAAAGTGAATAAAAATATTACTATACTTTAAAATTCAAACTTAATGAAATCTGTTTATAAAAGTCATTATCATTAACATATTTGAACTTTCGAACATACTCATATTTTTTTTTCAATTTTTTTTTGTCTATTCGTAAATATATAACCCAGATTTGGAGTATTTTATAGCTTCATTAGTATTTACTATATTCTATATTCCATTCTTTCTTATTGAGGAAACGTGTCTTATAAATATAAATATAAATATAAATTACTCTTTCTTCTCATTTCATTTAAAATTATACAAATATTGTTTTTAAAGTTTTTGGTTACATCCAAGAAGAAAAAAACAGTTAATTAACACTAAAGAAAATACAATGTAAACTTATAATAATCAATATTAAAAAATATATATATTAAAATGATAAACACCACGGCTCGTAAACGTTATAAACGAATTCAATCCTTTGTATTCGTAATTATATAATAATAATAATAATAATTGTTTATTTGTAACCAATTAACCATGAACAAATATATAAAATATTAAAAGTATACATGGTTACATATATATCCTGTAAGCATTAGCTTGTAATGGGAATGTTGAGTGCAACATTTACATAATATAAAAAAATGTAAGTAAAATATATGCATTTGAACAATAACTGGAATTTTTCATAATATAAATAATTATTTTGGTAAAGTTAATTTATTTTATTTTATTTAGTCTTTAACACGTCCTACTCATACATTACTTAATACATAATCCATATATAGGTAATTAATTAATAATTTATAATAAAATATTTTACCAAATTTTTTACGAAATTATTCAATTATTGAATCTGCATAGGTTAACTTTGCCAATTGTCATTGTTTTTTTATTCTACCAGCTGTTTGGGTTGTAGATAATTCCGGAAGACCATAAATAATGTCATTGAACGAGTACTTCTCTCGCTCGGACAATACGTTTAGAAAATAAGGTATATAGTTTCAAGGATAGAGACTATTCTCTTGAGAGTGACGAGGTCACTTTGGAGAGATCTATTTATTGAACTTATACAAAAATCTGAGAGGAAGGCGTATTAAAGCTAGCTTTGAGCTCATCATGTTTTTTTTTTGTATCGGGAAGAACTCAATGACATCAAACGCGCTAACATCTGACCTTGAGTTTTCTGGATATTTGCTATAACGCTGAGAGAAGAGTGGAGGACGCAGAATTTACATTTGAAGACTCCTTCGTGTACGTGTTAGGGTCCATAATAAGGTAGTAGGCAGATGAATGTTAATTAATTATCTCAATTAATATGTTCTCCTGTTAGTATGGAGATGCAACTGCAACCATAGCACAGCAGAAGGTGTGGACTGTAGTAAAAAGGCACAGAAGAAAATTTAGAACCACAGAATAATGTAGAAGTGAACTTGAAAGTGGTGACGCCAGCGACGCTGTAGAGAGTGGACCGTATATAGTATACAGGCATCAGAGTCGAAGAAACACAATCAGCCGTGTAATACATAGAAAATTGTAACATAATAATATTATCGTACTTATGAAATAAACGAACCAGATACAATAAAATTGAACAACAATGCACCAAATTTAAATGATATACCCAACATAAATTCAAATAAACCGCCCATATTTTATTCAAAAAATCCCGCGTTTATAACGCGACGTTGTCAGTTGATTATATTAAAACTACAATATTCGATTTTAACGTGCCACATATACGATATTACGC